>CATKHJ010367796.1:0-12192 GCA_949750685.1 Vernicia montana | reverse complement strand
TAACATTTATGAGTCTTGGTTTCTTTAAACAATAAGGTCTTAACAAAAATGAGAATATCGACATTCTCAAACAATAAGGGACATTCAAATGAAATGCACAATGAAAACATTTGGGAAAACATTTCATAACTTACCTCACTTGCTATAATTCATCAATCACATTCCAATCAACTCATTTGCATTGTAGTTCATCCAATTCTTGGCTCACCCAAATCTACACATAAAATTCCCAAATCATACTTTAAACATAATCCATGAAACCTTAACTATATTTCTTAATAATCACAATCTATCCATAGATTCATCATTCTAGAACCTTAATAACAAATTTCACTCTTAGCCGTTAACAAAATACCCGAAATCAATTCTAGGGTTTATAGCAAAATCTTTCTATCAACCAATCTCTTGCAAAAATACTCTTAATAGCTTCTATCTAACTCATGAAAGATGCTGCAACACTTTACTAACAAGACCCATAAAGAAATTTGAAGGATTAACAACTTACCTCAAAAAGTCTCCTTCAATCTCAAATCCAAATCTTTAAGAATCTATGGAGAAATTCACCTTAGATCTTGTATATCCTTTGATATCTTGAGTTTAAATGACTAACCTTAGCCATAGAAAAAAACAAATGCAAAGATAAGAAGCAAACCTGAAGAACAATAGGACCAATGCTCCATGAGCCATTAGAGTTGCATACTTTGTCCAAGCTCATAATGGTCTCAGCTAACACAACAGCAACAATGGACCTTCCTTCCTGCATCTGAGGGATCAGTTCAACAACTTTAATATCTCCCCAACCAGTAGGGCTCACAAAATGTATCCGGCAATCAGACAAAAAGAAAAAGCCCGCATCCTCAAATGAAACCATCCATCATCCTCAAAACCTTTAGGATCATGAAATTCTACAATCACAATAGTCAGATCTACCTATCCTTCCACTACCATGGTACTAGCAGTGTCTTCACTCAAATCTAAAAGTCCTTTGAAAGAATTAAAATATACGACCCTCTCAACAGGAGTAGCCAACATAGCCTCGGGATCATATCCGAGCAAAACTGAAAATTCCTCAAATGTAGGACACATCTCCTCCATTGATGCCCCAAATATGAAGAAAAGGGCAACTGGATCCCAAAAGCACATATAGGTGCGCAGAAAATCACAATCAATTTTTATGCCTCTCAAAGTTGACATAACACTCACCCCATATTTTTCTAGGCTAATTCTCTCCATTTTAGTAAGATTTTTGCACCAAAAGAACATTTAATGGCTAAAGTAAGGTTCCATTGTGAGAAAAAAAAAAAAACAAAAACAAAATATGACAAAACAATTGTTTAAAAGCAAGAAAAGAGCAAAAAAAAATAATTTTTGGGAACCCAGCTATACGGAATACAGGCATCAGAGGGCTTTATATAGAAAAAGAATTTTGACTCAGCACCCCAGACGCGTGGCATGCATCGCATGCCACCTAAATTCTGCGTGACGCCCTGTGCCACGGCACGCCCGGTTCTATCCACATGCCGCCGGCCTTCTTTCGTGCCACCTGGCATGCTGTAGACCTTTGTTGGTCGCACTCCGCCTCTCATAATATTTTGGCAATAATCTTTAAATATTTTGCATGGTTTCAGGCCTCCAAAGATACGTTTTTAAAGTGAAAATTGGTGCAAAATTAATAGAAAAAGAAAGTTGAAAGAAAAATGAGAGAAAAACATAAGGAAAAGCATAATGGAATCTTACTAAAGTTATAAGATAATATCACATCATGTTCATAAAAGCATAACATAAAGTACACAAAGTCATCCTAACATACATACATAGCCTACATACATACATAGCATATATAAATAAATATAAATAGGTCACTAGCGACCACGCCTAGGTCTGCGATGCCTCTGTCTGGGCTCCTCCTCACGCTCCTCTACTAGCTTATCTAATTCATGAAGGAGGCGGGTCATAGCAAAGGCATATCTACCTAAAAGGTTGTAATAGTGACGAGTAAACTCTAAAAGAATCTGAAAATAAAAGAGTGAAGTCAGACGAAAAAGTTATTAGAAAGTAAGTAAGGAACAGCTGAATAGACTCATACCTCTGTAACATTCTCAGGAATGGTAGGAAAGAATGTTGGTCGGCTATTTGGCAGATCTTAGTGACATTCCTCACCATCATAAGTAATATAATTCAGATGATGGGCAGAGATCCAGGTCAGAGCAGAAGATGGAGGCATTGGGGTAGTCAGATCTCCCACATAAGCATATGGAGCCGGAACTGAACCACTAGCTCTGTAACTTGAAGGACCAGCCATAAAGCTTGAAGCACCAGTCCTAGGACCCATGCTCTCACCTCTAGTAGGAGCAGAACTATCAGCTCCAAAGGGGGTCCTCATGCAGTACCTGAGCAAGATCCCCGATGCATCGGCCTCCGTGATACAGACAAGGAAGGTATGCCTTGCATCAAGAAAGTCTCGCAGAACTCATCATAATCGGCTTTAGGAGCTATGTAATCCAGATAAGGTACCCCTGTAAACTAATCATCCTTTCCCAGGATAGCCAGACCCTATCTCATGTCTATAGGAGGTGGTTGCGGCTCGATTCTCTTTCCTGTCATATGTGCCCTCACCCTCTCTCCAAGGAAGAACATCTTCAAAGTCTCACAACGAAGCAAGAGGCGATAAGAAGATAATTCTAAACTAGGCCTGATCCGATCAGGTATCCACTCTATCAGTCTCTGAAATGGACTCCATCTTACCTGTAAAACAGATCGCAGAATAAGGATTGAAATGCAAAGAATCAAGTTTAGATAGAATTCAAATAAAGAATACCTAATCTGCACACTCAAAGTAGTAAAGGACCTTTTGCAAACATCAAAAGACGGTGCTAAAAATCCACTCTTATTGGACGATCTCTAGAGACATCCGTATGGCGGGTCAATAGCAGCAGACTCTCTCAACGGTAGGGCTATCATCGGGAAATGCTCATAGGCCCAGTACTGTAAGAGCAAGTTTTGACCAAGTAAATCACCAGACAGGGGGCAGACAGAAAAAAGACTATTGGATAAAATACAATACTCACCTCCAATACAATAGAGGTACCACCATGACCAATATGTTTCCCACGAGAAATACTGCCCAACTTATGGTATAGGGCGAAAAGACTGGAACCTCCCTAGTCCAACTCACCAATATCATCCAAATTAACCAAAGATCGCAAAACACTTAGGTTAATGCTCTCTTTACTATTGTGCAAGAAAGTGCAGATCAATATAATCAAGGCACACAGCCTAGCACCCTGGTCGACAGTATACCGATCTGGTGTCTACCTCATAGTCATCAGGGTGTGATGGAGCTAGAAGTGTGGAACATAGGCATTCCCACGAGGAGGGTCAGCAACAATCAAGGTGATCATCTCCGTGGAAGGAAGCTCAATCCATGAAGCATAAAACTCAAGAGGACGGAGTCCGAAATGCATACCCGTAATCATGCTCCACTTGAAAGGAGTGACCGTCATCTCACCGCATGAAAGGTGGAAGATATTTGTGGTGTCCCACCAACGCTCTGCCAAAACTCTGACTATAATGGTATTAATGGGCTGTTTGACATCTAACTCTAGCCACCCAAGCAAACCAGATGGCTTGAGGTGCTGACGAATAGCTTCCTGACCCTCCAAGTAAATGCGGACTAGCTCCATGACACTTCGGCCACTCCTAGGTCTCAGTTGTGAACGCTAAAAAAAAAGAAGAAGAAAAAATTTTAAATTAAAAATTTACATTTTGCTATCTTATTTTCCCTTATTAAAATAAATAATTATTAATAATATTAAGTTAAAATTATTATTATTATTGCTATTATTAATTAAATTAGTTAAATTAAAAATAGTTATTATTCGTTTTATATGTGAATAAACTAACTAAAATGCAGGAACTAAAGCATACCTGTAGAGATCCAGTGTAACTGATATGGTGATCTGGCTCCTTCAGTAGTATCTCGGGGTCCTGAGGGCCTATTGTTGGGTGATGGGGAAGGTCCATAGGAATCTTAGAGAGAGAGAGAGAGATAGACTTCACAGAGATAGAGAGAAACTTTAGAGTGATAGAGAGGAAGTTTTAGAGAGATGGAGAGAAAGAGTAAAATGAAATTTGAAAAGAGAAAAGGGATATATATAAAGGAAAAGGTGGTCCCACAATAACTGCATCTTCGATTTTTGTTTCACATGTCTAAATCACATGGTTTTGGCATAACATGCCATTTTAGGTCAGAATTCAATTCCATTTGAAGCAATAGGTTCATATGATTTTTATCTATCTCCCAGAACAGACGGATTCATAATCGAAATTTAGAATCTTCTAGAATTACAAAAACTTCAAAATTTCAAAAATGCCAGAAAACAGAAAAAGAGTCAAAAAAAAAGCCAAGAAACAGGCATGGCATCTTATCACAATTCCAAAAGCAAGTAAGGATTTTCATTTTTTTAGAATGATTTCAGAACCCTTCTGGTTCATTCTTATCAAATTCGGCCTCGGACCGGCCAAATTTGATAAGGGGGCAGTTGTGAACCCTCAAAATTGCACCTCCAGACGATTGCATTTCAGTTACAATCCTATATAATTAAACTGGACCCAAATTGGATCAGAAACGGACTAAAAAGGTGCGAAATTGGGTCAACCCAAGTGGTGGGCCGAACTAGGCTGCACCCAACAGGCGTGCCGCCGGCTGCCTCCGGCCTACCCCTTCCCTATAAATACTCCTTTACCTCTTTCAACAAAACCCCCAAGGAAATACCGAAACCAAAATTAGACTGATTTATAATAAAAAAAACTCTGTTGTTTTCAATAGCCAAAAATCACTTTTTCATATCTAAATCCATCGCTTACCAAAATTATTTTACTTTAAAGTTATCATTATCTTCAATTATAATCTTGGGATTCCTGATCCAAGGTGGAGCTAAGCTCGCCCCATTTGTAAGAAAGCCAAGAAAAGTAAAGGTATAATCCATTTCTCTTGCATTTTGTAATTCTAAAATCAGATATAAAATTTCTTTGTATTATTGCATCTTATTTAGGTCTAAAGCTAAAAAGGTCTAAATCTTTTTAATTTAAAATTTGAATTAAATTAATAAACCGACTCAAACTCTTTTTATCAAAATCCCTCCTTCGCAAGAAGGAAGAACTGCATAGAGTTTGGTTCCCATTCAACGGGATACGCAAGCATGCTAATCTTTAAGGCATCAACTCCAAAATATTTTAAATAATATTTTTCCTTTCATATTTCGTTTATCTTTCTTTTATTTCTTTATTATCCTTTATGCATTTCCTTTATTAAAATTAATTGAGGAATATGTACTTTTCCTAGTACCCATAAGGGCTAGAGAAAAGATCCTCTATGTCTTAATTTTCCCAATTAAAATAAATAAAATTAAAGTGGTGACTCCCCTTATAATGCCAAAATACAAATCCAATTTTCCAAAACTCATAGCAGGTTCTAATCGTGGAGTTTCTCCCGAAGAGCATTTCGATTCCTTTAGCGGATCTGACCAGTGCTCGAGCGAGGCCTTACACCTTTCAAACCCAAGTCTCCTTGGTAAAATCTCATCTTCCAAGGGCCAAGCCCACCAAAATCCCAAGTCTCTCAAGACTCATGACCCTTGAAGTTCAATCTCCTTGGCAAAACCAAAGTCGAGCTATGGCTCCTAAGTCCTATCTTCCTCAAACTAATTAAAAAGGGCCTAAACCAATCAAGGCCTACCATCTTTTCAAACCCAAGTCTCCTTGGTAAAATCTCATCTTCCAAGAGCTAAGCCCACCAAAATTTCAAGTCTTTCAAGACTTATAACCCTTGAAGCCCAATCTCCTTGGAAAAACCAAAAAGTCAAGTCATGGCTCCCAAGGCCTATCCACCTTAAGCTGATTAAAAAGGGCTCAAGCCAATCAAAGCCCATCTCATAGTTTCTTGGAAAATCATACTATCCCTCCAGATCCAAGCCTCATTGGAAAAATCATATCATCCCTAAAAGTTCAAGTCCTTTAGACAAGCAAAATCAAACCTACAAACTATCCTTAAAGTCTAAGTCATTTGGACAAGCAAAATCAAACTTGCAAACCAACTGGCCAAATCACCTCCAAAAGCCATGTCCAAAGGCAGACTCTTAAAATATGGGTCACATAAAGCTAACCCACAATCTTCACCTTTGAAAAGGCTAAACCTAACCGAGCCTTTCCCACCTAATCTACTCCAAGGCCAAACCTAATTGAGCCTTCCCCTTCTAATCTTTTCCAAGGGCCAAATCCAACTAAGCCTTCCAAATTTTCTCCAAGGCCAAACCTAACCGAGCCTTTCCTACCTAATCTTCTCCAAGGCCAAATCTAACCGAGCCTTTCAAATTTTCTCCAAGGCCAAACCTAACCAAGCCTTTCCTACCTAATCTTCTCCCAGGCTAAACCTGACCTAACCTTCCAAGATGACCTTCCAGGCCAAACCTAATCGAGCCTTCTTACCTAAGCCTCCTTTAAGGCAAAACCTGACCTAACCTTCCAAGATAACCTTCTAGGCCAAACTTGACTTTCTAGAATGATCTCTTCCAAGGCAAAATCTGACCTAGCCATATAAGATAACTTTCCAGGCCACAGCTGGTTGAGCCTTCCAAACATGACCAAAACCCGACTTAGCCTTCCAAAAAATAACTTCTTCCTAGGCCGACAAGTCCATAACCTTCGACCAAGCTTTCAAACCAACTTCAGGTATAACCCCATCATCTGCAAGCCAAACAATCAACCTTGGACCAAACAACCGAGCCAATATATTTCCAAAATGGGGGCATCTTCCTCCTAAAAACTCAACACTCTCATACCAAATTGACCCTTCAGAGGTTCAAGGTATCCAGTTCATAAAAAAATCTTTGCATATTCAGATGCATTTCACACTAAACAGGTCGCTAATCAGAGCTCCTAAATCAAAATGGATCATCAATCCGAATTCCTGAATCAAGGCATTAATCCGATCAATATTTGATCAAACTAAGTCAAAGGGTCATCCATCTTATCTAACAGATCTCTAAAAGAAACTGGGGGCATCCCTTTTTATCCCAATCAGGAAAATCACTTTTTCAACCTCTATCAGAGAGGACCTTCACTTTCTCCTTATCCCACCAAAAAGGACCATCACCTTTTCCTACTAGAGAGGACCTTCACTTTTTTCGGAGTCCTATAAAAAAAAAAAAAAAGAACCATCACCTTTTCTTATAAAAAATGACCATCATCTTTTCCTACCAGAAAGGACTAAAGTCAAATTATCCTACCAGAAAGGATTAATCCACTCAATCAATTCAAGTCAAAGGGTCCTCCACCAAACCAATCAATTTCAACTTTAAAATCAGACCCATGCTAGGATAGCCTTAGGATCCATATCTTAAATTTGAATTAAGTTTCCCTTCTATAATCAAACCCATCCTAGGATAGCCTTAGGATCTTTTACCTAAACAGATCGGGAATATCAGTTTCATTCCAAATTTACCCAAGCAGATCAGGAACATCACTTTCATTCTAGATTTTCCTAAACAGATCAGGAATATCACTTCCATTCCAATCTAAGTCTCCCAAAGATATCGAGAGCAAGCTTCTTTTATCAATCAATCCATCTATAAATGTCAAGCAACGATCACCTAGACATCCCTATGGTTCTTTTTCCATCTCCTTACCATCCTCCACCCGGAAACGTCTAATTTCTTAATTAGGCGTCAATTTGGTTCCCTTTTCCATTTACCTTAAAGTCAAATAAGTCCTTCACCCAGACATGTCTAACTTAGACATCTCTTTAGTTCCTTTCCTCACCTTTTGTCCAAATCAATCCCATCTTTGACCTATAAATATCTAGCCACTAACCTAGATTTCTCTTTGTTTCCTTTTTCTGCTTTCATTTATCAGTCAATTTCCACCTATAAATGTTTAGAAACAATCACCTAAACATCCCTGTGGTTCCTTTTGCTATCATCCTCAAATTCAATCATTTTTGTTACCTAAACATGTCCAAATCCTGATTTAGACATCCCTTTGGTTCCTCTACCATCTTCCTTTATCATTTTACCCACCCAAACATGTCCAAATACTGATCTAGACATCACTTTGGTTCCTTTTTCCATTCTTCTTACTCAGATTCACTATCATCAAAATCGTCTTACAGATAAGACAATTCTAATAAGGAAATAACTGTGAACCCTTAAAATTACACCTTTCTGTACCTTACTAAACCTTGTAGTTGACTGGATCCAATCTAGAAGAATTAAAAGGAATGGAGATACAATAGTATTCTTCGATCCTTTTAATTCTTTTATATTCGATTCAATAAACTACATGTTTCCATATGGCATAAGGAGATTTTTATAGTATTTAAGTATAATAAACTTAAAAAAAATGTAATAAATATAGAGACGGATTCACGATAGAAAAAGCTGCAATATTTACGGATTCCCTACTGTAGATAAGTAGGGACACATTAACTATAACCTTGTAGTCACTATCTAGTGACGGATAATGTCCGTCGTTAAAATAGTGATAGATTAATGACGGACTTTTGGCCAATAAAACTTTGATATTTAGCGACAAACCTAAAATTTAACGACCAACAATCTGTCACTACAATAGTCGTTAATTTAGCGATGGACAATTCTTTAATGATGGTGATTCCGTCGCTAAATATACAGATGACTATTTTTTCTGGTCTGTAAAATTTACCAGCCAGCAAAATAGCGACCGCCCTTTGGCTGTCGCTAATTGGCTAAATTTTTATAGTGTAATTAATAATATTAAACTTGATATATTTACGATCAACATCATTTATTTTAATAATACTCTTATTATATACATGACATAAATATTAACACCTATAGAGTCTCTAGAGTAACCAAAACTGTACAAACAAGCATTGGCTTTACATGGATCAAAATGGGTTCCCATAAGATGAAAGATGCCTGAGGAACCGAAATATGTATGCCACTACTCCCTTGAAAATGATAATAAAACACTATAGTGAGAAACATCAGTGAGTGGAGAATATACTACCATACTTGTGATTGCTAGGTATTTCAAGGCTAGTTCACAAGAATGGTCTTGGTTACATGTTAATTAGCAAACATTTACAAACATGGAACATGGATACAAGAATCATACTATCAAATTGTGAGTATAACATAAATCATAAACGTGAGATATAAGAGTTGAGGCTTGATTAGCATTACTCCCCATGATAAATTTGCAGAATAGGCTTTTTATTTTAGCATTACTCCACATGATAAACACATGAGGTTGATCAGGTCCCAGGTCTAAAACTTATGAAACCCTCATAGTTGGGATCCGGATAACATACCCTATCCGCAGGTGTCAGTGTGTACACAGTCTGATGTTTTCCCTTATCAGTAAGGGGATCTTTGTTATAGGTTTAGCAGGCTTGCATGAAAGAAAATTTTGGTTCTTTATTTATCATGGTTACATGAATATATTTGTAAGGGAACATCAACAATTTTATAATTAAATAATATGGTTCAACATGTTTTATGAATCAAATATGGAAATTGGTAACATGGTAAGTTATGAACATGGTAGCTAGAACATGAATGTAGGTTTTTTAAGCCTTAAGGACTCAAAAGTATAAACATAAAAACATATTTTTCTACTCACCTTGACAAAAAGAACTATCTATTCTCTGTATACTCCTTCTTCACATTAAGTAATAGTGAGGATCATCATCAATATCATCATCTCTATGTCCACTTTTAAGTGCTATATACATCACTATGTATAAAATAGGGCGTATTCATTACTTTCATTAGCTAATCTAATTAACTTATTGAAATACATGATTCAGGTTAAGAATTCATGCATACTCAAACAACCTATGTAACATGTGTTAATTTGGCCTTTTTTATTAACTCTAATGCATCCATAACTTAAATAAATAAAATAAGAAATTCTAAGTCTGAAATTACCTTGTTAGTTAAAGCTATTATGGTAGAAAATAAATAAAATAGTTGTTGTCCTAAAGAGCTATATAATTTTTAGGGCACCCTGGTATAACAAACCATATTCTTTTTCATAGCCTTGAGCAAACGTGCAAGCTTTCGTACTCAACTGTGTGATAAGTTTAGCTTGAGTTCTTTAATTATTTTTGTGTGTTCTGGCACAGGGGCGACTATAGAGGTTTAATTTAAAGTCTTAGGATAATGTAGAAACAAGGATACTCAGCTGCCTGCTTCACCAATGAAGCAGGCACTGGCAATTTTCTTAACTTACTAGGATTTTTTTGGTACATTCTAGATGTCTTTAAAGGAATACAAAAATCATTTTTAGACCGAAATATTATTCATTTTTAGCTTTCCAGGCAACAGGAGCGTGTTCTCTAGGCGTGTTGGCCACTACCAAATTCTCATATAATTTCTAACGTAACTTATCATTGCACAACGTTATTCGACATTGAATCTCTCAATTCACTTCGCATATCTATACAGGCATCCATCAGTCTCGATACTGAGTTTCTCAAATCATTTTTTTTGTACCGAGATTTTTGCTCATTTCTCTAATATGAAACTCATCTTCGTCCTAATCTTCGATACCGAACTTCTCAGCTCGCCTCTCTTATACGAGCTCATACTCGTCTTTGTCATCAATACCTTTTACTTCTCTTATGTTGAACTCTTCTTCTTCCTTGACAACTCGCTTATCTCATCAACTCGCATATCTATTCATCGAGACTTTATCCTTGTTAGCAAAACTAGTCCTCATCATCGAAGCTTCATCTACGTAATCAAACCTTGTCCTTACTATCAAAGCTTCACCTCATCATCAAAGCTTATCCTCGATAGGTAAAGTCTTTAAATTTAACTTTTAAGTTTTTACATCTTAAATAAAAATTCTTGCAATATATGGGACAATAATACAGTGTCCATGCATACATGATTAACAACTTAAGATATTACATGTAATAATAATTCATGTTATTACATTCTCCCCTCCTTAATAAAAATTCATCCTCGAAATTTTAAAAATAACACATACTTTAGACTTAAGAAAGGTGGAGATATCTAAGTTTCATATCTTGTTTACTTTCCCACATGCACTCCTCAACATTATGATTCTTCCATAATATTTTCACCATGGAAATTTTCTTATTTCTTAACTTCTTCACTTGCCTATTTACAGTAGCTTCTGGAAACTACCTTTACTGCCTAAGGTTGAAGGACATGGGATGGATCTGGTAAGTACTTTCGTAGTATAGATACATGGAATACTAGGTGTACATGAACTAAACTCGGTGGTAAAGCAAGTCGATATGAAACATTGCCAACCCTATTAAGTATCTCAAATGGTCCAGTGTACCTTAGAGAAAGCTTGCCTTTTTTACAAAATTTCATTGCACCCTTTATAGGAGAAACCTTAAGGAATACATGGTCTTCGACTGAAAAGTGTACATCCCTTCTTTTAGGATCTACATAGCTTTTTTGTCAGCTATAGGCAATTTTCAACCTTTTCCTGATAATTGGTACCTTCTCTATTGTCTCCTTCATCAAGTCTAGTCCTTCTATTTGCTTATCCCCTATTTTCATCTAACACACTGGCGATCTACATTTCCTCCCATACTGTAATACCTCTTATATTCATGTAAAGAATTCTGATTGAATATATGAATGATTTTCAGGTGTATGTCATGTGTATGGATGTATGTGAATTGAGTTCTCTAAGAAATGGAAGTTAAATTGCTAAGTGGAGATATAGGACATAAGTCGTGCCCGCGAAATGGGTATCGCGACCGCGACCTTGGTTTCGCGTCCAATGTTGCGACCGCAATACAGACCGTGAACCTTTATGCTTGATTTGGATACCAGAATGAATAGTCATGTGAACAGTGCAAGGTAGCGACCGCAACAGACATGTTGTGACTGCGATATGTGAATCGTGACTGCGACCTTTATATCGCGAGCACTATCGCCATTGGGGACAGGTTTGGGAAATGGGATCTATAAAAGGATTTAAAGGCCTAAAACATTTCCCCCCGATTTTCTAAGCTCTCTAAATACATTTTCTCTCAAGAAACTCTCAATCTATTCATTCTAAGTTGAAGGGAACACATTTATTGCTTCCATAGAAAAGATCTAGGGTTGTATAGCCCATTTCTTCTTTCCTCTAGGTTAAGCATTTAATTCAAGGTGAGTTGGG
>CATKHJ010367745.1:0-10000 GCA_949750685.1 Vernicia montana | reverse complement strand
AAGAAAGAAATGGAAAGGAAATGAAAGTGGGCCAAGCTAAGTTAGAAAACGAGTGTGTTGATATTAAAAATGCATGTGTTCTTTACTTAACAAGGCGTAAAACACCTCTTTTTCAAGTGAAAACACTCGTGTCCCACTTTCTTTAGTTTTAAAATTTAGTCCAGAGAGCTCAACGCCCTTGGACACCCCTTGACCATGCCCGTGTTGACAATAGGAGCTGGATGAAAGTTTTAAGTCGACAAAAGTCATTAAATGTGCAACTAACTTATCTTCAGCTATTAAAACTCTTCAAGGTTAAGGAAAAAAAGCTAAACTTGCATCTTATCTTCTTCTCCAACTTAAAAACTCTCTGACTAGAATTCTCTCTAGATTTCTATCAAAGGGTTAGAATTTCTCTAATTATTCAAGAGTTTAATTTTTTTGTTCTTCCAATTAGAAGTTCAAGAGACAAGGTAAGTTTAAGTTAGAAGTTCCTAAGTTAGGGTTAAGTAGTAAATGAGTTCTATGTGTGTTTAAAGTTAAATTTAAGTAATTAAACATAATTTCTTATATTTCTTTATGTGTTTATTGGTGATTATAGCTCTTAGAGAGAGAGGAGGTGTTGATGGTGGTGAGAATGATGATTCCCCTTTATGTTTGATTTAAAGAAGGGATTCAAGAGTATATAAGTAATATTTTATCAAGGTAAGTAGAAAATATACTACTATATTTATATTTATAATCCTAAGGTTTAAAAGCCTATATTCATGTGCAAATCACCATGTGTTCAAACATATATGTGCCATTTATTCTTTTCATGTGTTTTCAAAATGCCAAACCACACTTGAATCAAGGGGTATATGAGACTTGTTCACTTATTCATTGACATGATATTCATATGACCATGAGAAACATTAATTCTTATTGTTTATATTTTGGAGATCTTAATTCATTATTCATTGATCATTGATAACCCTACATAACAAAGATCCCCAGCTGATGTGGGTAAAACATCATACTATATGCATATAGATACCCACGGATAGGGTTTAATATTCGAACCCTAACTAGGAAGGGTAAATTGTCCTAGACGTGAAGCTTGATCAGCTTCATGTTTTCATATAGGGGAGCATGTTAATACTAAACCTCTGCTCTTATTTTATATGGGGAGTATGCTAAACCAGCCTCTGCTCTTATTTCATGTGGAGAGCATGCTAATAAAGTGCCTCTACTCTAAAAATCTCATATGGATGATTTTTGTTATGAACTCTTATGTGACATTATGAGTATTTGATTTCCATGAGCCATTTGATATCTACACATGTTATTGTTATTGAACTAAAAGTCATTCTTGTGAGCTAGCTTTGAATCACCTAACCTCACAAGTATGGTAGTATATTCTTTACTCACTGAGAATTCTCACAAGTTTGTGGTTAATATTTTTCAGGTAGTTAGTAGATCTTGAGTAAGGAAATCCTCAAGTATTTTGCTTCTCTTGAGGATTTGCACTTAAGAAATGTAATTTTCTATTTTGTATGGTTCATATGTATATAGATATAATTCCATCTAGAGCTCCATTTGTGTATTAAGGATACTTATAATGTATTGTATATGGAGAATGATAAATATGTTAATGCTAGATATGTAATTTGATATATGTATTCAAGTAAGTTGAAGTATGTGAATGATGATAGAAAAATGAATATGTGGATACCATTGTAGTAGTGATGAGAATTATTGTAAGTGTTTTTAATTTGCAGGTTGAGATCTTGGGGAAAATGTCATAGTTATAGATGTTATGCTGTCCAATTAATGCTAGATTGTTATTTGCATGGGTTATGCGAGATTAAGTGACCTTATGTCTCCCTGTTCCCTATGACCGTCACATTCCAAAAGTGAGATGAGATAAAGATGGTATCAGAGCAAAGTTAAGTCTAGAATAGACTATATTAGACTATATGAGTCATAAGATAAGTTAATTTAACACACATGGAGCATAGGAATATCCTCCCTTGTCATTTGTCGTCTTCAAATTATGAGCTTAAATCTACGTTATCCATTATGTGCTAAATCCTCTTATATATATATTTGTTTTATAGATTGATATGCCTCCTTGAAGAGGGAGAGGACGTCCTAGACAGGGACCACCTCATCCCGATAGGAAAGTAGCATCAGATGCAACATCTATTCAAAAAGAGAGACCAAGAGCTAGAAGAAAGGTACAAGAGGAAGATGAGCATGTATCGCCACCTCCTCCATTAGATTCTATTGAGCTTATGAGGTAAGAAATAAAGGAATTAAGAGAAGAAAATCAAGTTTTGAGGGGAGAACGACAAGTTCCACCTCCTTCAATGGCTCCACCACCACCAGTATAAGCAAATATACCAGTTTCTAGACAAATAGTTAAAAGAGTTATTGATGATGGTGGTGTATCCATGTATAATTTTTTGAAGATGGGACTTTCAGAGTTTAAAGGGGAAGAAGAAGAAGAACCACATGGGTTTCTGGAAGTGGTTGAAAAAGTGATGAGAAGATTACTATGCTCTAATGCAAGGGCAATTGAATTGGTGGGATTGCTCTTGAAAGATAAAGCATGGGACTGGTTCTAAAGACAGGTGGAGAACCAGTTGTATGGAGATGTTCCACCCACATGGGAGCAATTTAAACAAGGCATGATGGATGAGTTTATGGATGAAGGGAAAAAGAGAGGAGAATAACCCAGTTTGAAAGTTTGAAGCAGAAGGGTATGAGTATGAATGAGTATGCTAAGGAATTCATTAGATTAAGCAAGTTTGCTCTAGAGATAGTTCCTACTGAAGAAGCCCAAATCAAGAGATTCAGAAGGGGTTTAACTGCTCCATTTCATAATGCCTTATATGCTACAGAATTTACTTCTTTATCGAAGTTAATAGATAAGGCTAAGGCAATGGAAGCCAAGTATAAGGAAGATAGAGCAAAGATGGATCAAAGGATCTAAGATAGATGTAAAGGACAAGGATGTTCTAGTAAAGGAGGGGGCAACAGTTTACAGATGAGAGCAATTGAGAATGCTGCTTCAACTATAGTTCAGAGTCAAACTAGAGGAAGGGGAGGCCAAAGTCAAGGCCTGATCAGAAATGTTATAGCTACCTCTTCTCCAAAGGCTACATATAGTACATCTAGACCTGAACAACAAAATTTTACTTTCCCTGTTTGTTCTAATTGTGGAAGAAGACATGAGGGAGTATGTAGACTTTCTACGGGAACATGTTTTAAATGTGGTCAAATGGGCCATTTTATCAAGAAGTGTCCTTTATGGGGTGATCGACAGATTGTATCCACTACTTCTTAACCTACGGTTCAAATGAACAGAGCAGATAATAGGGGTTCAAGTGGAAGAGGTTGAGGACAAGGGCAAATTTTAGGGACAAGGCAGGCAGGTAAGGGCAGGGGACGAGGTAGAGTATTTGCTTTATTATCTCTATTTAAAATGTGCAAGCAAGAGTTTTATTTGATTCTTGTGCCACACATTCTTTTATATTTCCTTGTTTTGCCAAGAAGTTGAATAAGGGTAAAGAGTTTATAAGTACTCTACTAGTTGCCATGACACCATTAAGTGAAACCTTTGAAGTGCAATATGTATATAAAACATGTATGGTAGATATTGAAGATAGGAAACTTCCCATTGATTTGATTGAATTTGATGTGTAAGAATTTGATGTGATACTTGATATGGATTGGCTCTCCATTCATCATGCACACATAGATTATCATGAAAAGAAAAATGTGTTCAAAGTAGAAGATGGAAATGAATTTGTTTATCAAGGGGATAGGAATGATGCTTCTTCTAATGTTATATCAGCTATTGGGGTAAGAAGACTCCTACGGAAGGGTTGCCATTATATTAATTCACAATTTGATAGAATTTGTGGCAATTAGTTGACGTTCAGTTATTTAATTATATGTCATGATATGGTTTAGTTTTCATGATTAGTTATTATAATCTGAATTTGCTACTTTTCTTTCCATTTTTGTTACCTTTTATTATGTTTACAAAAGGCTATAAGTTCAACATGCCATAGCTTTTTGTATATGCTGGAATTTTTTTTTTCCTTGGCCAGAGAAAAGTTAAATAATATAATGCGGATGAGCTTTTGCTCATTGATCTATTTAAGTTCTTGATAAAAATTTTAGTTAGTTAATCGTTTTACAATATTTTTTTTCAATGAATTTCTTTTTAAAAATTTACAGGTTTCTTCTTAAGCACACAAGAACCAATTAGTTTGTTTTTTTTTTCCTCGAATAACAACCATGGAGTCTTGAATGTCATCTACGGATTCAACTTAGTTTGATTCTTAATTGGCCATTATTAAGTGCATGTCCAAAGTTATAAGTATCTGCTTCAGGTTTTTTTTTTTAAAAAAAAAAAGTTAATAAGTACAAGCAATACTTTATTTTATTTCAGTCTAACTAGACATTACTGTCTCCTATTTATGTCAATCTAATTAAATAGACCGAGCACTACTTCAATATGGCACACCAACTATCAAATAATATTAAGAGTCTTGCACCATCACAACAGACTACGTTTCAATTGACAAAATTTGGCCAAAGTGTGCATAAATAGTGAAGTTAATATTAAAACATATTCCAACATGGCTTGTTTTTTTTTTCACATTTTCTTCTTCTTTCTAAACTATATGAGCAGAGAAGTATAAAATTCCAGGGGGAAAATATATGTGCTTTTTCACACCAAGAAATAGAAAATACCCAAATGGGTAAAGGCCAGATCGAAGTGCAAGCAATGGCTATTGGAAAGCACTGCAACTGATGTTGCTATTGGGAGCAAGGGTCATATAGTCGGTTACAAGACAGCACTTGTTTATTTTTAAGGCAAACCAAAACAACCAATAAAAACTAATTGGATCATGTATGAATACAAAATTAACAAGAAAAGTGCTCGTAAGGCTACTGGTGATATATAGGTACAATTTCTTCAATTCTTGCTATTTTTCTTATTTATATACTCAATGCAATGTGATTGAGCATCAATAGTATTATTTCATTACCTGTTTCTTTTCAATTTGAATTAATGAGCTACACAAAGTGTATCTCTCATTCTATCCTATACTTTTAGTAGAATTCAAATATGATATCTTTTGACTAATTTCTTGAGTTCTTATTCATTATTATTGTTGGAATGTCAATAACAATATGAAAATTATAATAATTTGTGGATGAGTAATATTAATTCATTGAAGTTTTTCTCACCATCTATAAAAATTAATTAATATTAGTGGAAAACATGATATATATTATTCTAGCTATTAAATAACTCAAATGTATTATACATTACACAGTGTTTGATCATGTTATATTAGTTATAAATTAAAAACTCAAATATTTATTAATTTTCACATTTTTATGTTGGTGTAGTTGGATGATTGGGTTTTGTGCAAAGTTTACAATAAGATACACAAACAACAGAAAGCTAATGAAGTAAAACCAGAGTTTGAACAAGAGATGTTAACAAGTTCATTTCCAAAGGAGCAGCAGTAAGAACAAGATCAACATGCTCTACTACTCCATAACTCTCCACATCCTCTTTCCATCAATAATATTAACTCATCAGTAGTATATGATTACAATGGACATGACAGTGTATATGAGATTAATCTGAGCTCGAGATTTAATTACAGTTAACTGTTAAATGAAAAATTCTTAGGTAGACTTAGTCTACCATCTAAGCTATAGACCAAACCAATAAAAATAAGACAACTCAGTTAAATTTGCCTCATCAGTTATGATTCCACATCATATAATTAATTAATTTAAAATCATATTTAGAAGCATTTTTTTATTGTTAAAAAAATAAAATAAAAAATAAAAACCATCCGTCTTCTCTCTTCCAAATCACATCACCCAATTGTAGCCGTCGCCGACCAACAACCGCCGGCCAACAATTGAAGCTCTAATTCAAAGTAACTCTCTCTCTCTCCATGTCTCTCTGTATATACTTTGTTTGTTTTGTATTTTTACTTTTTATTCAGTTTAGTCTCTCCATGTCACTCTGTAATTCTAAGTAAGGAATTGGGGGTAGTTGGTCTAATTAAGTTTCAAAGCAAGAAGAAAATTAGGAGTCTCAACAGTCCTATTTGGTGCAAAAATTCATTTTGCAAGGCCCAATCGTAAATTCCAGTATATATTCAAATCTATTGATGGACTCAATGAATGGTGGGGTTCAAAAGTCATTTATCAATGAGAAACAAATTGAACTTGAAATTCGAACTTTAGCTGCTACTATTTCCAGATTCGTTAGATAAATTGATCAATGGCTTGATGCTACTCACACCATTAACTTAGTCTCTCCATATCTCTCTATATATACTTTGTTCGTTTTGTATTTTTACTTTTTATTCAGTTTAGTTCTTTGAATATCTAATGAAGAAGAATTGATGGTTTTTAAGTTAAATTTTTTACTAGTCAAGACAAGAATTGTTGGGCTTTGGAATGGTTTAGGATTTGGTGTTCTTGTGGGGTTTTCTTTGACAATGATAATTTAAAGGTAAATAGTTGCTAAACAAACAACGAAATTTTATGTTAGTATGATTGAAATCGGATATTGAGTGTGGAATAGTTAGGAGCAAATCAGATAGAAATCATGACCATAGTTGGTCCAATGACTGTGACAAAGGAACCAACTAAACAAAAACATGTCATGTCATGTCAATTTTATGGCTGCAATTAAACACCTTTAATTAGTAACAATGGCATCAATTTTAGCAAATAAACAGGGAATATATGAAGCCACAATTGAGAGGGCTGAGAGCAGTCATGTGCACAAGCCCTTTTGTTTTATGATGCTGCTTGGTAAGCAACTCAGGTGTTAAAGGATCAATCAAACAAAAAAAAATCGAGTTCTATTTTAATAATGGTTAGTTTGGATAAATAATAATTTTAAATGATTGAATATTTGGATTTGATATAATCTAAATATATAATAATTTAAAATGATTATGTATCCAAATAGACCTTAATTATGTTTAATTTTTAATTTCAGGTTGAATTAAACATGAATGATGAGCTTAATGTTGATAAATTCTTAGAAAACTAAAACAGTGCATGTGTCATCTAGACTTTGAAGTGACATTCAAAATTTCAAGTCAGTAAATGTTCTATTAAGCTTGTTTATTTATGCATTTTAACTTTCATGTGACTTATATATTTAATTAAAATTATTTGTCTTTTTGCTTTTGTATTTTTGTCATATACTAATTATTCATTTTTTTTTATACTTTATAATTTATTTGATTATAACATTAATTTATTTTCTTTGATTTAGTAAAAAAATTCAAAGTTAGGAATTTGAAATTGCAAGTAACAAGGAAAGAGTTGTGCACAATGATGAATTAATTAGAAGTGATGTTGATATTTCAAATCAAGAAATTACAAGTGACCAATTATTGAGAAAGGTGGTGCATAATGAAGAAGAAGCATATGAATTATATTGAAGTTATGGATTTCGTAGGGGATTTAGTGTTAGAAAAGGAAAACAATCATATTATGTTGGGACAAAAAAATATCAAAACAAAAGACTACTATTGTTTAAAGGAAGGCTTGAAACTTGATAATGGACCCAATGAAGCTAATTTTAGTAAACTAGATACTAGAACTGGGTGCAAGGCCATGATACGCTTTAGTGTTGATGAACAAGGATTGTGGACGGTGAATCGCTTGATTGATGAGCATAACCATGAATTTGTTTCGCCAACAAAAAGACATTTATTAAGATCTGTGCAATCACTTTCCCTTTTTAAGGGAGTACTGAACTCTATGGTAAATGCTGGTATTTGAACAACAAATGCTTATGCATATATGGAAGAAGAAAGTGGTGGTGCTAAAAATCTTGGGTTCACAAAAAAATATTATTATAATTATATTCATATCCAGAAGAATAAATTGATTGAGGTTGGAGACTCACAGAGTCTAGTTAATCACTTTAGAAGAAAGCCAAGTAAAGAAGGTGAAATGTTTTATTGGAATGTACAACTTGATGATGAGGGGAGAATGACAAATTTTTATTGGCGAGATGGTAGATCTAAAGTTGATTATGATTTTTTCGGTGATCTGGTAGTCTTTGATACCACTATCGGACAAACAGATATGATCTAATTTGTGCACCGTTTGTGGGGGTCAACCATCATTGGAAAAATGTGACGTTCGGATGTGCATTTCTTTTAGATGAGACAACAGAAACATTTGAGTGGCTCTTTAATACATTTTTAGAGTCAATGGGTAATTGAGCACTAAAAATAATTGTCACTGATCAAGATAAAGCAATGGGGAATGTAATAGAGAAAATGCTACCTGATACACACCATCGCTTATGCCTTTGGCACATTTCAAAAAATGCACCTTCTCATTTAGGTGCACTTAACTCTAATCGACATTTTTATAATTTGTTTAACAAATGATTGCAGGGATGTGAGTCAGAAACTGAGTTTGAAGAAACATCGGCCAAGATGATTGTGAAATATACAGATGGAAATCATAAGTAGCTGAAAAGGATGTATAAAATTAGGCATAAATGGTGCACAACTCTTAATAAAGATGTTTTTGATGGTGCAATCAAAGCTTCTCAAAGAAGTGAGAGTACAAATAATATTTTGAATGGATTAGCTAATAAATCTACTTTTGTAACTGAGTTTGTGATTACATTTGAGAAAATTGTGAAGAGATGGCAGAAGACAGAAGGAGAAGATGATTTCAATTGCCAGCAAAAAGCTCCTACACGTGCAATTAAGTGTAGTAATATTTTGAAGCATGCAGCTGATGTTTACACAAACAAATTGTTTGAAAAAAATTATCTTGATGGATGTGAGGTTGTCAATTTCTAGGAGATTACATGTGAGGAAGAATTACTGAGGTATAATTGTGCAATGGAAGGAAAAGATCCGAGAGTAAGAGTGGTTCATCTTGACATATCTACCATGGAAATAAAATGTTCTTGCAAAAAATTTGAGACGATTGGTTTACTTTGTCCTCATGCATTGGCTATCTTACACTTTAAAAATGTATCTAAAATTCCTGAGCAATTTATTTTGAAGAGGTGGTCTAAGGAAGCAAAGACAAGGATGTACTCATATTCTAAAAGTGATTTGCCATTGAATAATGGGCATAAAATAGAAATTGTATAGCGCAATCAAGCAATGCGGTATGCCTATGATCTTGTGACAATTGGATAAGAACATGAGGAATCAAGACAAATTTTATGGCGTATCTTTGATGATGGGTATAAAGAACTTAAGAATTATTTTAAAAAATTAAGTTTAGATTGTCATTCTAATGTGAAAAGATCTAAACCTAATAGCATTGGCAATAATGACAACAATCCTGTGTTAGATCCTCCTATTGCCAAGACTAAAGGAGTCTCTAATTCGAGATTTAAAGGACATTTTGAGAAGAAAAAGAAGAAATCATCACAAAAAAAGATAGGAGAAACAAACAAGAGTAAGGAATTATTATTATTATATAATAATATATATTTTCTTATTTTATTAAATTATTTTTGTTCTTATTTTTGAATTTTTCTTTATGTCCATGGTTGTAGGGAAGGTAGTGCAAATAGTTCTTGATATGGATAATGCAGATGCTATTGTACAAGATGTTCCTCCAATAGTTTCATCTACCACTCATATGGTTCCTACTTCAATAGCCCCTTTTACCTATTCAAGTCTTACGAATGAACCTTTACACCCTAATGTATACCATATAAGTTCTTATTATGTACCTCTCGTGTGTGTATGTGTGTGTGTGGTCCTTACTAGTGATATTATTTTTCTCGTTATTGATATTATTACTCTATATAGGTACATACCCATGGTTATCCATACTATGGGTATATGTCTAGTACACCTCCTTCAATGAATACTTCAATACCTCAAATGGATTCGCAGGTGAAATATTATTAAAAGATTAGGCTATACTAAATGTACATATTTTATTAATATTAAAATTTACAATGTTTATCGTTTCAGAATTC
>CATKHJ010367695.1:0-16778 GCA_949750685.1 Vernicia montana | reverse complement strand
TTTTCGTTTTCATGATTCAATTTCTTTACTTAATTGCATCAATCAAAGATTACCTACTAACAACAACAATACTAAATAAATTTATTAGTAGCAATAATATTTTGCATCATCAAAATCACATATGAAACCTTGGGGTCAACAGTTATTACACCTTTTCTCTACTAGTTGTGAAATCTCCATATCACGCTTAGTTCCCATAAGTAGTGTGTAACATTGCATATCACGACTACCTAATTAGAAATGAATGTTAATAGTTTATTATTTCACATTCTATGGACCATCGATCATATATACACTAGAGTCCCTCCATTACGAAATCTCGATCTCAGTTAGGGTCATGGTTTAGTCAAACCCTAATTTACCTCTATCATATGTCCTCATCACGGTTCTAATTCTCAATAAACTTGATTCCTAGTGAATCTTAACTACCTTGACCAATATTTTTGTATCAAGAACAACAAGAGAATATAGGAACTCTTTCTTGTTTACTCTAGTTAATGAATTTCATCTTGGTGATCACCTACCTCCATACATAACTAGTTAGGCCTATCACATGCTATATATCTGTGTGTGATTAGCATCAGCAAGCAGTAATAAATTCTAACCACCTATGCATAAGATAATTGTGTCCCTCAAGTCAAAAGATTATATGCATAATTATGACCTAGACAACAAATTATTGATTAGCAGTGAAATTCATTTAATGTCACAGTTCGACTACTCATCTAATGAATATCCACATATTTGTTTTGACATCACATGTCAAGTAGCATTAGACTCACTACCTCTATAATTATAAGTATCTCATTATAATTATAAAAATAACAGATGTGATGATCTTCCGAAAATAATAACGCCTAGTAAAATATCATATGACCATGAACATTTTAAAGTATTTGTACCAGAAAGATTTGTCACTTCTATTCTCACTCATAAACATTCAATGTAAGGAAACATTTTTCACATAAAGAATATATATATAAACTGCCATAAAAGGGATAATGTTTTACAATCACATAGAATATACAAGCTCTAGGGCATATAATACTAACTTTAATATTCACGAAAATTAATTTTACTGACCCCCAAAAGTGATGTAATCTTCAATCAACCCTTAATTTTGTGTTCTATTGCTATTATCTACCACTGTATATGCGATTTTTCATTTTTATTTCTATTTCAAACGCAAACCAAATGGCCAAAGAATAGTTAAAACAATGAAATGAGAAGTATTAAAAAAAAGTTAACAAGAATGTTTCTTATATAAATTCTTATATCGAAAGCAACAACTCAATTATTAAAATTTAAAATCTATTAGATGGTTTTATTCTCAAATCAATAAACAACTTATTTAAATTTTAATGTGATAAAACAAATTTTCAATTTATTTCTAAAGTTTAAATTGGAAGAATATTTTCATTTAAAAAAATTAAAAGAATAGTTTGAATGAAAAAAAAAGCAACCAATGGTTTTGGATTCATAAATTGATTTTTAAGAAAAAAAATATTATTTGAATTTATGAAAATTAAATAAAATTTAAATTAGAAGAATCTTTTTACTTAAAAGAATTAAAACAATATTTTGATAAAAATAAAAAAATAATTAAAAGAATATTTTTTGATAAAAAAATTAAAAGAATATTTTGAATAAAAAAAATAATTAAAAGAATCAAAAGGCAAAAAATATAAATAATTTCAAAAATCACTAAAATTTTGGGATTTTTATAATGGGTTATTGAAGTTCAATTTGATGCAGGTGAATACCTATATATATATTTTTTTTAATTAAAGGTCACTTGGGAGTTTTCGACTGGAGTGGGTGACTTGGCATGATATGTCACTTTAGCCATCTAACGTGGATCCGAGGTGGCGTAGTGAGTCAGATAGTTAAGGTGACGTGGCAGGCCAGAAACTCCCAAGTGACCTCTGATTGAGAATAAATAAAAGTTTAAGTATTTGCTTGCAACAAATTAAATTTTAGTGATTACATTAAAAAAAACTCCAAAATTTTAGTATTTTTGAAGTTATTTAACCCTTTGTATGCATGCGTACGTACATATTGAATCTATATTAAATAGATGAAATTAATATTGTATTTTAAATCTAATGTTATTATTATTATTTTTTGAAAATGTTTTTTTTTTTTTTGAAAAGAAGGTTAATTGAAAAGGCAAATTTAACAACTTAAAATTTTAAAATTTCTTTTGCTTTGACTCTACTAATTATTGCTTTGATAATAACCTGACCTTTTTATTAAATAAATAAACTATATAAAAAAGATAATTCTCAAGCCCACACAAGGAGATCCAGTCCAAAAACATCATTGATTTGAGACCAATCAAATTAGCGCCATCTATGGGAAAAGTTGGCTGGATTTTTTCTCAGACAACTCATATATTCTCTCTTCTTTCTTTGAGGTTTGCTATACTAACATTCCTTTCTTCCTTGAAACAATAGTTTTTTTTACCTCTTAAAAGCCACAAAATCACCTTTTTAGCCTGCAAGAATATTCTCCCAAGTACTCTTCTTGAAGAAAAATAACTCATTCTAACGAAAGTGACTCTCAAGACCCCACAACCTCATGTCAATCTCCCCCTAGGACCACAAATCATCCTAGAAATACCCAAAATCCTCAAACCATAAATTGGCATGCCTCCTTGCTATTTTTGAATATGTTGCTCTCTCAACAAACCTTAGCTGGTCTAAGTACTACCCTTCTCAACACATCCAATCCTGATGTAACTCCCGCCTTACAACTCTTGAATGCCTTAGCCACTACCGTGCAACAACAACAAACCTTTCTTGCATAAAATGTAAGTGTAATCCTAGAGACCACCTTGAGACGAGGTGTAAATAGGCAGTTGGCCTTCCAATCAACGTTACAAGAGGTTCTTGGAGAAGAAGGGGAGCAGATAGTAGAGAGGAGCTAGAGAGGCAGGCTGAGATTAGAGATAGGTAGGGTAGGGAGAGAAGAGCCACCTAGAGAAACAACTCCTCCTCTATACAAGGAGCGAACACATGAGCTTGGGAGGAGCTCACAAGCAGAGAGCGGAGGACGATCTAAAGGGAGAAGGTACTCTCGTGATAATGAGAGAGCTAATGATGAAAGAGGCAGTCTTAAAGGTGAAAGGGGGAGATGCAAAAAAAGGGATGATCTTAAAAGACAATCCAAAAAGGGCAAAAGAAGAGCAGAAAGATCTTCATCTAAGTCTTCTTCTCATTGAGGAGGCGACAAAGACCAAGAAGCTACGAGCCAATAAAACCCAGTTGAAATAAGGGAAGCCGTAAAGAAGTTCTTGGAAGAGCTTGGGGGAGACAAGAGCAAAAAAGGGATAGATAAGAATCTCGAGCTCGTCCTCAAGTCTCCCTTTGTTAGATCCATTTGAGATTATCGCATACTTGGTAAGTTCAAACCACCAAGCCTGAAGAAGTATGATGGCGAGATAAACCCTCGGGTCCACATTATGGATTACAAGCATGCAGTTGAGCTTCAAACCACCAATGATTAGGAACAAGGCTAAAGGCCTATCCAGGAAGAAAGAGGAAGCCGAGTTCATTTTTTTCAATGGGTCTAAGGTTACGATAAGCAGAGAAGATGAGAGTTGCCTTGGAACCCCATATGCAGACCTACTAGTCATTCAAGCAGTAGTGGCAAACTTTTTGGTGAAGAGGATCTTAGTTGATGATGGAAGCTCAGTCAACTTTTTGACGACCGAGGCTTATGCAAAGATGGGATTGAAGGAGAGCGAGCTGCAAGATGTAGGGAAACCAATTCACACCTTAGATGTCTTAAAAGTTCCAGTAGGAGGGATAGCGAGGTTTCCATTCACTATAGACACTGCTTCTGGTTGTGTGACAATCAAGGCGACCTTCGTGGTTATGAGGATACCACTGGCATACAACATTTTGCTGGAAAGACCACTTTTGTACCAGCTGGATGCCTCAACCAACATCAGACATTTGCGGATGATTATCCTCAAACAAGGTAGGGGAGAAATCAATGTATATGGGGTAAAGAAAAGAATGAGTCCAAGCAAGATAAAAAGAGATTAAAAAAGGCTCAACTTCAGCATAATTTGAAGAAGTGACAGTAGTCAAAGTAGCCAATTATATCCCAGAGCAGCGAATTAAGCCAGTTGAGAAGTTGAAAAAATTTCTGGTGAAGGAAGGAGAAATAGAAAAGTTTTTGCTGATCAACTCCTTTCTGAAGGAAGAACAAAAGATGAGAGCTCGCCTGTTCTTGAAAGACCACCTGCCAATTTTTGCTTAGTCTTCAGCAGAGATGAAGGGGGTGAGTCCAGAGATTATTACCCATTAGCTAAATGTCGAACCTACCTACAAGCCAATAAAACAAAAAAATAGATTTTTTGGTCCTAAAAGGTAGGCAGTGATTGAGAAGGAGGTAGACAAGCTGATGGAAGCATGGTTTATAAGGGAAGTCCAGTACCTAGAATGGCTTACCAATGTGGTGTTAGTCAAGAAGGCTAATGAGATGTATAGAATGTGCGTGGATTTTACAAACTTGAACAAGGCATGTCCCAAGGATTCATTTCTTTTGCCAATGATTGATAACCCCGTAGATTCCACAGTCGAATATGGATATCTGTCTTCCCTGGATGCGAAGCAAGGATACCACCATATTAGAACGTACCCAGATGATGAGGAGAAGACCTCGTTCATCACTAAGAAGGGTATTTACTGCTACGTGTCAATGCCCTTTAGTTTAAAGAATGCCGGAGTCACCTACCAGCGCCTTGTTAATAAAATGTTCAAAGACTAGTTGGACAAAAATTTGGAGGCTTATATAGATGATATGATAGTAAAAAGTAAGAGCTTTGAAGACCATCTCCAGGACCTAGCTGAGGTGATAGGGGTAATGAATAATTGTAGGATTAAACTAAATCTCGAGAAGTGTGCTTTCTTCATACAATGTGGGAAGTTTTTGGGATGTATGGTCAACGAGAAGGGAATTGAGCCGAATGCAGACAAAGTCAAAGCCATCTTGGATATGGCATCCCCACGAAATACAAAAAAGGTTCAGAGGTTAACGGGGCAGATTGCTGCACTAAATAGATTCATATCCAAGTCAGCTAAAAAGTATCTTCATTTCTTTAAGAAGTTGAGGAAAGCACAGAGTTTTGAGTGGAATGATGAGTGCCAAGTTGCATTTTATGAGTTGAAAGCCTTTTTAAGTTCGAAGTAGACCTTTTCCAGGAGAGGAAGTCTTAATTTATCTCTTTGCTTCAAGCCAAGCTATCAGCTCGGTATTGATTAGAAAAGAAGGCTCAATACATAAACCAATCTATTACTTCAGTAAAGTTCTTCAGGGAGCAAAACTGAACTACCTGCCCATCGAAAAACTCGCCTATGCCTTACTTCTCTCAGCTAAAAAAATATAAGGTATACCTCCAAGCTCATTAAGGAGTAGTGGTAACAGACCAACCATTGTAGAGGGTTTTGCACAAACCAGAGACTTCGAGTAGAATGTTATGTTAAGTCAGTCTAGCTCGGACAGTACAGGTTGCAGTATAGGCCCAAGTCAGCCATTAAAGCCCAAACATTAGCTGACTTCATTTTTGAATTTTCCTTTGATACCGAGCTCGAACAAGCCGAGGTGGAAAAAGACAGTGAAGAAGGCGAAGTAAGAGAACGACAAGCAAGCTCCGAGCTGAGCTGGAAATTATTTGTAGATAGGGGAAGTAGTAAAGAAGGCAGTGGCATTGGCATTGTATTGAAAAGAGCTCAAATTTTTTTTTTATTGGATTATGCCTTGGGGCTTGAATTTGAAACCACCAATAATTTAGCTGAGTATGAAGTAATGGTTCAAGGGTTACTATTTGCAAATTGCTTACGGTTAGAGATGCTAAGAGTGCATAATAACTCTCAGTTGGTAGTGGGGCAGATAGAAGGAGAATTTAAGGCCAAAGAAGCCAAAATGGACAAGTACTTATAAAAGACAAGGGCCATCTTTCAGAAGATAAGGGAAAAAAGAGTCAAGCTGCAATTTTCCAATATTCCAAGGGGAGAAAATTGCTAAGCAGACAGTCTGTCAAAATGCCTCAGAGAATTTTTATGGGAGCTCTCACCTTCCTAAATATTTAGGAGGGAGATGAAGTGTTGAAAGTGGATGAAGAGCTTAGCTGGCTAGATCCAATCAAGACTTACCTGGATAAAGGCAAACTACCTGATGACCCCAAAGAAGCGAAGAAGGTCAAGCACCAAAGTGCCCACTTCTCTCTACATAATGGAACTCTCTACAAACGAGCTTATTCACTTCCCTGGTTGAGATGTCTAAGACCAAGTGAAACTGAATATGTCCTAAAGGAAATCCATGAAGGTTCTTATGGTATGCACATAGGGGGGAAAATGCTAGTAGTAAAAGTAATTCGGCAAGAATACTATTGGCCCCGAATGAAAGAAGACGCAATGGCTTTGATTAGAAATTATCCCTTATGTCAAAAATTTGATCATAACAAACATGTCCCAGCAGCAAAGCAGATGCCCATCACCAATCCCTAGCCTTTTGTGAAGTGGAGGATGGATATTGTGCGACCTTTCCCTATGGCCTCGGGGCAGAGAAAGTTCCTCCTCGTTGTAGTAGAGTATTTCACCAAGTGGGTAGAAGCAGAACCACTGGCCACAATCATTGCCGAGAAGGTAATTAACTTCTTATGGAGAAATGTTGTTTGCAAGTTTGGCATTCCTTATCAGCAATAATGGAAAGCAATTCGATAATGTCAAAGTGAGAGCCTTCTACTTAGGGCTCAAAATCAAACAACACTTTTCATTTATGTCCCACCACTAGACAAATGGCCAAACTGAAGTGACAAATCGAACAATCCTGCAAGGCTTAAATAGAAGGCTAGATGGATATGGTCAAAGTTGGGCAGATGAACTATATCATGTCTTTTAGGTATATAGAACCACCCTGAGGCAACCAACTAGGGAAACCCCCTTCAGCTTAACCTATGGCATGGAGGCAATCATTCCTGTGGACATAGGTATGCCCAATGGAAGAGTCAATTACTGCACAGACAAGGCTAATGACTAAATGAGGAGAATTGATCTTGACCTCCTCGAAGAGCTAAGAGACATTGCAAGCATCAGAATGGCAACTTACAAATAACAAGCTGCCAACCATTTTAACAAGAAAGTCAAGAACCGGTTGTTTTCAGAAGGCGACTTAGTCATGAGACATTTAGAAGCTACTGGGAAGTAAGAAGACACTGGAAAGCTCACCCCAATATTGGAAGGTCTATTCAGAGTAGAAAGAGTGATAAGACTAGCTACCTACAAACTTGTAACCATGGAAGATGTTGCAGTTCCCCACACTTGGAATATACAGCACCTAAAGATGTATTATCAGTGAGTTATTAATAAAAGAAGCATTTCTTCAGTATATATTGATGCTTTCTTAAAAAATAAAAAATAAAAAAACCTTCATAGCCAAAATGTGGCATTAAAGAATAGTTTGGTGGGATGAGCTCAATAAATAAAAGTTCAAGAAGCAACCTAAAAAAAGAGCAATTTGAATGAAGTCCCAACAAACAGAAAGAAACTCATCAAGATAAGGCAGCTTCTTGTAGAAGGAAATGAGATCCTTGGTCAGCCCAGGCAGAAAGACCTAGTGAACTGTAGGTGAAAGTCTGTGAGGCAAATTCCTGTAGAAAGAAGTAAGAGCCCTAGTAAATCTAGGCGATAAGACCTAGTGAACTCTAGGCGAAAGTCCGTGAGGTGGCTTCCTGCAGAAGGAAGTGAGAGCCTTAGTAAATCTAGGCGAAAAAACCTAGTGAACTTTAAGCGAAAGTCCGTGAGTTGGCTTCCTGCAGAAGGAAGTGAGAGCCTTGGTGAATCTAGGCGAAAAAACCTAATGAACTCTAGGAGAAAGTTCGTGAGGTGGCTTCCTGCAGAAGGAAGTGAGATCTTTGGTGAATCCAGGCAGAAAGACCTTGTGAACTTTAGGCACAAATGAGCTCATCCAGACAAGAGCAAAGGTTTAAACAAAAGACCTAACCAAAGCTAAGCAAAGAAAAAACTTAATAAAGCGAAGAAAAATAGCCTAAATCAATTAACAAATAGAGTACCTACTCAATATGAGGTATATGAATCCTAAAATGAAGAGTGCTAAGATAAATAAAAGCTCGCCAATGCAGAAACAAGTCATGCAGTGAGGCAATGAACCACTTCGCCTAAAAGACTTACCTAAAATCAACTAGAAGTTGCTAAAGGAAAAGTTCCCTCTTTATGGGGGGGGGGGTGGCAAGGGGGAAATGATCCACTATAACAGCTAAGGAAGTCTATAGAAAATACAAATGATAGAAAACTTCTATTCTAAAAGTAATAATCCAGAGCCTACAAAAATTGCCTAAGTCACGAAATAATGTGACAAAGCATGCAACAAAAAAGCAAAGCATTCAAGTGTTCAACATCCCTCAAAAGAAAAATCAAACAACAATAAAAGCATCCAAAATTACACAAGCTACTTAAAAGAAGAAATAATTCATTGCAATTGTATAAATGTATTTACAGAAATCTATGTATTGTACATACAAATAAAAGCAAAAACAAAAAATATATAGAAGATAAAAAAATCATGTTGGAGGAGTTGGATTTTTATTTGTAAAAGATAGTGCTGGAGCATAACCAGATAGAGCAGTAGTTGCTGACGAGCTAGAAACAGGCGACTCTGAAGTAGGAGGAATGATAGGAAGAGTTGACACTACAGTAAAGGCTCGAATCGAGACAGAGGTTGGAGAAAGCCTAATAATAGAAGACCTAGAACCAAACACCTGAATAGAAGACTCTCCCTTCTCTCTAGAAACAACAAGAAAGCGAACCACCTTGCTCTCCCTTTCTTTTTTATGAGTAATGGCAAACTCGGATTCGTATGGGGGAGGAGACAGTTCGGGAAGTCTTTTCTTCAGCATATTGTCTAGAACACCAGGGAACTTGACTGCTGCATCATCTAGGGCTTTATTATAATATTGGACGGCTCTCTGCATCCCATCAACAAACAACCTCTTCTTGTAGCTCTCGGACCAAAGGAAATTGGTGATAGCTATCTTTCACTCATCTTCGGCCCATTTGCGATGGAACTCAACCATCCTCATCTTATCTTGGGTTCTCCTTAACTCCTCCTCTGCCCTATTGAGGTCTTTCACAGCATCGTAGAGTTTTGGAAGATCCTTCACATCTTCTTGGAGCTCAGCAACCTGGATATCTAGTTTTCTTTTATCCTCCTCCAAAGCTTGGATAGTCCCTTGCTGCTTATGAATTTCATCATCCATGGCCTGGATAATGCTTTAAAGATTAGTAATTTGAGTTTGGGAATCTTGGGTCAACTTCTCAAAATCCTTGTTCTTTCTTTTGAAGCGACCTTCCCATTCCCAGCTCTGGGTTTGAACAATATCTCACTCAGACTCCAGATGAGCTACCTCGCTCCTCAACTTCTTCAGCTCATGTAAGAGAGCTTGATTCTTCTTTTCCTACTCTAATGAAGCCCTCAACTATTGAGTCTCTGCCTCCTACTTAGAAATTACTTCTTGGCAACCAAAAAGGGTCGCATGCACCTTTACACGGTATTGGTCAAGGGCCCTCATAGACTATAAAAAATAATAAAGAAATTCAACAAATGAGCACAATGCGAGCTAATAACAGAAACAAGAATGAAGCAAAGTACATACCTCATCTAGAGCCTCTCGAGTTGAGACCAACAGTTGCTTAGGGAAGACAGGCTCTGGAATTGTTATTTCATTGCCCTCAACTAGTTGCACTTCACTAAGAGGTACACCCTCGGCAGGCTCAAGAGCAAATGTAAAAGGCATCTTGTCAAGCTGCACAACTCTTCCCCCCCATAAGAGCAATCTCTTCCATTCTTTGGTGCTTCGCAGGTGGAGGCACCCCCTCATCATCTGCCTCTATAATCACCTCATGAGATTAAGAAGTGCTTAGATTCAAGGGATTAGTGGTTTGAGGAATAATATGATGCTCTTCCATTGAGACTATTATGGAAGGAATGAATGGATCTTTGTCCTTCAAATCATAAAGGTAGTCCTCTACAGTGAGATCCACCTCAGGAAAAACTCAGGATGTCTCCCTTACCACGATAGAATTCAGGTCCTTTATAAAATAAAACAAGCAGATGATCAGAGAGACAACTAAAATAAAATAAAAGGCAGGTAATAAAATACAATGGCAGAAGGTTCAAACTTGTCCAACCCACAAGCTCATCCATAGAGAAAGAAAATTCTTCATTACCCCCAACATAGGCCTCTTGACCTCGTACTTAGGGGGCCTCTGTATGAATCGCCCCTTCTGCGAATTCTCTTCACTCTTGTTGTTGAGTGGCCTCAGAATTAACCACCTCATCAGCACCAATCACCTCCTCAGCTCAGTCCCCCATATGACGAGCTTGATGAGCAGCAGGAACTATCACCTCGGCTGACGAAGACCGAGATGGAGACCTTTCCTGACAAGATAGTTGAGAAATGGCCAGAGCATCCTTGTCTTCCTCATCTATAAAAGCAAAAGTAGTCATAACTTCTGGGTCAGCTGACTGTAAAGGAGAATGGACATTCTTAACGGTTAAATGTAATGTGGTGAAGGTTTGACTTGGAGGTGCAGGAATAGAAGGAAGAACTAACAACTTAGGTAGCACAGGTACATACAGCACAAGTGCAAGCACCTTCGACCTGGCCTTCTCAGATGCATCCGTCAATAGAGCCTTCCCTTTACCACGAATTGGAGGAGGTACCTCGCTAACCTGCCTTCTGTTAGCAAGATCTACCTCAGAGATCACTATAGCTGAAGAAGGTTGCCTCCCTCCAGTAGGAGCAACCTCGGTGCTTACAGCACTCTTAAAAGAGGGATCCACAACAATTTGAGTTTTCTTCTTCAGAGGTAAATCAACAGTCTTGACCAGCCTCCTCCTCCCTTTGGCTTTAGCTACTTTGGTCGCAGGAGCCTTTACGTTCTCCCCAGCAGCATTCTCAATCTCTTCTTCAGAATGAGGCTCCTAATCCTCTTGAGAACGTGGCCTGAGTAATCCAGTGGCCTCGTTAATCACCGACAAAAATACACCGTCATCGTAGAGATAGATCTCGACATTCTTGGTCAGCTCGACAATGCCTTTATAGGACATCCCCTCAACAAACACTGTAGACAAAAATAGATAAAGGTCGAATTTAAGTTCGACATGTATGTGTCAATAATAATAGAAAGTCAAAACCAAAGCCAAGGCTCATCGCGAATGTCCTTTATGATTAAATTCATGGTCTTACCTCGAGCATTCTTGATCTTAGAAGCGATGCTCAACTTTTTCACATCGTAAGAGCAATTCTCATAAATAAGGGTCTTTATGGTGATGAGCTCCTCGAGAATAAGGTCCATTAGGGTGTCTGAAAGGTTGAAGACGGCGGGGACCATCATTGCACCGAAGAATCTAAATCCTTCTCCAATATCATTTTGCCCATCAGTCACCATTGTAGTGGTGAATCGATTTGTCCAATCAAGAATCTTGTTGGCTTTGCCATAAAAGAGGTGACGGTTCCCTCTGGTTGAGGTAGTCCAAACATTTCTATCCCTAAATCAAATGAACTTGAAGAAAACCTAAAATGTTTTTTGAGATGGAGTCACCTCGAGAACATAGCAAATTACCTCGAACCGGTGCAGGTCTTGAATCGCGTTGGGTTGAAACATCATCGGGTTTAGGCGGAAGTGGTTGAAGCATTGCACGAAGAAAGGGGTGGGGGGAAATCTTAGCCCTACTTCGAGCTGGTGGTAAAAAAATATATAGTGCCCATTTTCCTTGGGCATCTCAATGGTGTTCTTTACACCCTAACTAGCGTAGATTCGTTGATTCTCCTGAGGAATTTCAACATAGAACTCCTTTTTTGTATTCTTAATTCGCCTTGAAAGCAACCAAGTCAGATTCCTTGATAATCGAAGGAACCTAACACCAGTTAATTACCATATCCTTGCAAATGGCCTCAAAGGTGTTCTGAGTAGCAGATTTGGAAGCCATTGATGATTATGAAACAAAGAAAGGCAAAGAAGAAGAAGAATAAAAGTTGAAGAATTTGAGAGAGAAAAGCATAAGGCACAAAGAAACAAAAATGTCTAGAAAGTAGAAGAAAGTAGCAGAAACCCTAACTGAAGAAAAAAAGGGATTTTATACAAACTAGCTCCTTGAAAATAGCTCCTCAATTATTTCAAAATTTAAAAAGGCGGCAACAGTTTTGACTTCTCATAATCACAGCTGTTATCACGTCACGTGGCCATGTATTGAAGCAAGCGGTTTTCGCATTTAATGTGATATCCCTATGATAAGTGCATATTTAATTAGATTTTATCCCTTGTTCTTATTTTTTTTTGTCATTAAATTGAGTTTAATTTATTTGTTAAGTATTTTATTAGAATAATTTGAGTGATTGAGCTACTTTGGAGACCATGGATCAGTTTGTATGGAAATTGCAAGGTTAAGGAGCAAAATCGGTGAATTTTGGGCAATGAATCAGAAAAAAATAGTAGGCTACATGCCTAGGGATAAGCCCTTATTCATGGGTGTGTACCTGCCCCTGTACATAATGAATTCCAAAAAAAAAAAAAAAAAAAAGGGCAGCAACCTACACGCCCAGGTATAAGGGCTTATTCCTGGGCGTGTAGACGAAATATAACACCTTTAAAAAGACATTTTTGAGAAGGAAGAAGGGGGGATTTTTGATTCTTTTGTAGGGTTTTTCCTACTGGAGAACTTTTTGAGAAGAAAGAAATAGATCACAACAGAAATTAAGGTAAAGAACAAGATTCAAGTGGATTTGAAAGGGGAAATCAAGGATTAAAGAGGAGATTTATTCAACATCGTCCATGGATAGTTGGAGATTCCTTATTTCTTCTTTCTTTTATTTATTATCTTTCAATTCTATTATGAACTAATTATTTTCTATCTAGATATTGATGAACCCTAGTTCTTGATTGTATGCATTGAATAATATAAGATTTGATTAATTCATCTTTGATTGCCTTATTTCTATGATAAATCTTATTATTCTAATTAGCAATTGCTAACTTGTTGATTAGATATTGTTTCCATGTTAAATGAGTAGAGATACCTTAATATAGATTGATCGCTCATAGAGATTGGGGGTTGCTTGGGGCACTAGAGATAGGCCTACAAAATCCTTTGGTATTTTGTTCCTTGTTCTTAATGCATGAACTATTTGATTGTGTTTGAGAAGAGATTTCTTGCGCTTTACCTAGGGATTAGGGATTAAATCGCTCGAGAGAGGTTTTAATCTAAATTAGTGGAATGCAATTCAATGCATTGTTTGATTAATTAATTCCATTGTTCGTGACATTTATAAGAACCTAGGAGGATTCATATCTAAATAGCTTTACTCTTGTTTATATATATCAATCTTCTCATGTTTTAGTGCAGGTTCAGTTTTAGTTTTAATTATCCTTAATTGATTATTCGTTAGACAATAGTTGAAGTTTGCGCTAGTAATTATAAGCATTCCTCGTGGGAAACGATACTCACTCATCACTATATTACTTGATAACGATATGTGCACTTGCAGTTGTTAGTGTGCATTTCGGCAAATCAGGATGCTCATTGGAACATACAATTGAAATTAAACAACAAGGGTTCTATAACCCTAAGTTGGTATAATGGGGGGTTTTGGGGGATAATCTTCAATTAGTCATCAATTGACCAAATTGAATCTCAATTCATGAAATTAAATCATTCAATTGTACAATTACATAATAAATTTGAATAATCAAACATGGAATCACAAATTCATTTTTGACCTAAATCCCTAAATTGGGGAAAAGTCTCAATTTGAAAATCAAATTTTCAATTGAACATCAATTCATCAAATTCATGCCATAAAGAACTCAATTGAACACTTAATTGAAATTATGCAAATTGGAATCCAAAACTCTAGTTTGGCCGAATTGGGGAAAATTAGGAAAATTATCAATTTCACTTCAAATACTCAAATTGGTCATCAATACATGAAATTAAACTATCCAATTGCATACTTAGACAATCAATTTAAATTATCAATTACTATATCGCATTTTCACACTTGGCATAATTACTCAAATTGGGAAAAAACTCTAATTCATGCTTCTAACTCAAAATTAATCATGTAATCATTCAATTAACAAATGAATCAAAAGCCAATTGAAACAAATCAATAAACTAAGGGAAAACCCTAGGTAGGCAGAAAATCAAGAATTAGGGAAAACCTCTCACATGCTCATCAATCAACAAATTGACACTTGAATCCTTCAATTGACATGTGAAGGAACACAAATATGCATTCAAAATAAATTATAAGCCTTGGAATCAAAATGACTCCCTTGGTCGAATTCCAAGAAGGAAGAAAAAGAAGAAAACTTCAATAAACAAAGAAAAGAACTCAAGAATCTTTCATAGCGCAAGGAATGGAGAGAGTTTTGTGAAGGAATTACCTTAAAAAGCTCCCTCCTCTAATTCTTCTTTGGTGGCCAAAAATGAAGAAGAAAGATGGAGTTTTGTGTTCTTGAGATTTTATGTATAAGTGAGGATGATTAAGGGAAAAAAGATGTTTATATATGGTGGGTGGATGGTTAGGATTTTTACTTGGTAATTGACAATATTGTCCTTAATGAGATGGGTGGAATAATTCCATAACTAGATTAAATGGTCATTTCATTGGTGATGACATTTTGGGTAGGAGGATTTTGAATAGAATTGAAGACTCAGTCAATTTTCCTTAATGGGTGTTGATGGTGACTTTTTTCCAAATTGTCAAGGCAAAAATGCAAGGCTAAAGTAACCCATCCTTTACTCTAAATGTCAATTCTCTACACCATGTGGTGGTGGGGTCCCACTAGTCATATGCACACAAATTTGATGTTCACTTAATCTTAATTACACAAAATTAAGCACTCTCAATCACATAATCACATATCATGCATAGTGTAATTAATTATCATACAGTGCAGAAATAACACAGTGTAATAATACAATTTAATTGCAGAAAGTGTAGAAATAACACAGTTTAATTAAATTGCTGACACAAAAAAAAATAATTCAAGGGGGAAATGCAGGGTATTACAAAGACTGTCAATGAGAAAACCCCACCACCGGCTGATCTCCTTTTGACACTGCCACCACCACTGAAAAGCCTACCCTCAAGCGAGCCAGCAATGGCAGAACCATCGCCAGAGGAGAGCACACACTCCACCTAATCATTCCAAGCGCTGAGAACTTCAGGTCACGATTCTAGCCAAATCAAGCCTCCGTTTTGGGCAATTTATATTTCGTTGGAATCGTCTCATCCCCAAATTCAATTTGATACCCACCTCACTGCCTATCATTGACCGACATATCAGATCAAAAAATAGTGGAATCAAACTTTTCAAGGCATTTTTCAGCGAATATAGGGTGAGTGAATTGACACATCCTACAGTTTTGGACTTAGTGGCTTAAAAGCTACTGTTCAGTGTAAACCTTGCCTCCAGTAGCTATCGTCGATGGTGGTGCGTTGCCGACAATTCACTGGAAAGTGGGTCCATGCACCACCGGCGATCCAGAACTCCAGTGGGTTGTTCTTCATGCGTGTATCCCAATTTTGAAACTAATTTGTGGGAATTCGACTCCGGTGAGCCTAGAATGCTCTTCTGTTAAATTAATTTTGGTATTTAAATGATTGAAAAATTAGTACTTTGTCTATATTTGCTTGTTTTAAGTGTTAATTTGATAAATTAAAACACTATGAAATTAATTAAAATGAAATTAAGCTATTGATAATTTTCTAATTGATTATTAGTAAATTGTATGAATTTTCTTTTAATTTATTAGTAATTGTGTAGTTGATTGTTATATAGATATTATTATAATATTATTATAAACAAACGAAAATAGTATTGTATGAATTTTTATGAATTTATTGAGAATAATTGTATATAGTTTTATTACCGTTTTGATTAAATAACAAATGAATTATTTATATGTTTTCCTTAAATATACATATTTGTATATATATATATGATTATAATAAATCAAATATAACTTTTAATGGAGTAAAATTATTTATGTCATTTTGTTTCGATACTATCACACCCCAATTTCAGAAGTGTGACAGTCTTAGAGCATGGGTAACTATAAAAATACTAACAACCCGTACAACTCCTCATTCCATAATATAATACACTTGACATACATTACACAAGATTCCAAGATCACAACCTGAGTTAACAATATCAGATACTTCACATATACTGTAATACCCTAAATCAATTTAATTCCTACGAATTATCGATGATGCCTATTGTGTTTATTTTTATGTTAATTTTAATTAGTTAATTTGTTCTCAATTTAATTTAATTCAGTTGATTTATTGTTTATTTTGTTTTTATTTTGCTAGTTTATGTGGTGGTGAGAATAGTGTAAGTTTTACTTAAAAATCATATAATTTACAAGTAAAATAGAGGAAATGAGCCAAAATAAGAATCAACATAGAATGAAGCATCTAAAGGCTTTCAAAAGAGACTATATACATATATATATATATATAAAATAATTATGAAAAAGCACATGGGCTTGCCATGCAAATATGACATGCCTATGTCATTTTTAAACATGGATTGCGCAGAGAGTTTTGATTTTAATATATGCATGTGTGGCCATCTGCAAACTCTCTGCGCAATCCATGTTTAAAAATGACATAGGCATGTCATATTTGCATGGCAAGCCCATGTGCTTTTTCATAATTATTTTATATATAT
>CATKHJ010367652.1:0-17052 GCA_949750685.1 Vernicia montana | reverse complement strand
GAATATATATATATATATATATATATATATATATATATATATATATATATATATATATATATATATATATATATATAAAATAACACATCCAAAACCTATAGAAAATCACCTTTAAACAAAATTATTGATAAAAGTCGAATGAAAAAATAATGGCATATAATAATTTTATGTAAATACTCTCAAATGGTTGCAACTAACTTGTAAATAATTATTCCAAAGCCATGCATGTGAAACATTAGAGAGTTAAATAAACATTATAAACATAGAAAAAAATTAAAAAATTAAATTAATATGAATGAATAAAAAATTAAAAAAATTAAAAATTAAATCTCACAAGTTAAATGTAGTGAAGCCAAAATCTTAGAATATTTTACTCGAGAGGTAAACTCGAAATTAAAAAAAAAAAAATGATTAGATAATAAAAAAAAATCAAGAAAGTAAATTTAACTACATCAACAAAGTATGCTTGCGGTCTAAATATCTAACGAACAAATTATAGTACATGCATGTGAAAAAAAAAAATTAATCAGATTTGTAATATAAGATAAAAATTAATTACTTGTGATTTCTTCTCAGATTTATAATATAAGATAAAAGATTTGTATTTCGCTACGCTATAAGTGGTAGGTATCCCTTTTATCATATGGATATTTCCTTCAATTTATTTTACAATAATTTAATATAATTATTTTTTATTAAATTTAATTTTATTTCAATAAAAAAATATTAGAATAATATTTTAATATAATAAATAAAACAACTTAGAAAAAGTATAAATATAAAAATATAAAGAAATAATAAATATATACAAATAGAATAGAAAAAAATTTATTCATTGATATTTTAAAATAAAAATATAAAATATAAAGTATAAAATAAATTTCTAACTTTAACTTAACTTTTCATTGATTTTTTTAAAAAAATATTTAACATAATTTTTCAATGATTTTTTAAAATATTTAACCAAACTTTTCATTAATTTAGAAAATTTCCATTATCACAAATTATTATGGAATGAAAAGGTTAGAAGTCAAAACACTTTTCAAATAGACCATTCTCTCTTGAAGACCAAATACAATTCTCAAAATTGCATTTATGTGCAAGAGCTATAGCATATCAAAATATTTTGTATTAACTTAGTTGTTCTAAAAAAATTCACTCGAAAATAGATTTTTTCCAAGAACATGAGAGCCCAAATCCTCTCCAGATTTACATATTGCAAACAGTGACAGACCTAGAAATTCAAGTTAGGGGCAGAATTTTTAATCTATTTTCCCAAATATATAAAAAAGCTAAATTCACATAGAAATTTCAACACATGCATTAATATTCCAAAATATATTTTGTCTGCTACACAATTTTGCATATTTGAATAAATCTAAATGCTTGAATGTCAAAAAGAAAATTTAAACACATAAGACAAATCATGACTTTGTCAGCAGTGATTATCCTAAAATTTAATGTGTTTAAAAATTAAATTAGCTAATAATATTTGAAGATTAGCTTTTTGAAGATTAAATCAAAATTGCTATCATTAATAAGATTGGTTTCTTGCTTGAAGCAAATGACGCATGACTTATCTCCTTGAACAGAAAGAAAAAATCTCTTCTCCATCATTATTTGATCAAGCTTGATTTGCTAATTAATTAAACATTTTGAAGATTGGATTTCAATTTTGTAGAGAATTTGAGTAGAAAGCTGAAAACCCATGAGAGAATTTGAGTTTTTTTTTTTCCTCCAATTGTTGGTATAAGAGAAAGGAAAGTGACGAGTGAGAAAGGAGTTCATATGAGTCTCTTAATTAATTTCTCTCTCTTTTTTTTTTTTTTTTTTTTTTTTGCCTTTTCTAAATTACCTTCTCCACTAAAGTTAATAGTATACTATTCAAATTTTTTTTTGTAAGCTAGGGGGAATGGCCCCCACTTGCCCCCCATTCCGCCATTGATTGCAAATTGAGAATATTGTTCTCCAAGTTGTTGAAAATATGGACATGATACTTGCAAAAAAATAAGGAATTCACTTTTTTTTTTTTTGCCGTCGATATCAGCTCGGATAACTCGGATTTGGCACTGATTTTGTGATATTGGCGAATACTAATGCCAAAATTTCAAGAAAGAATACAGATTTCATGATTCAAAAGATATCTAAAATGAACACAAATCATGTTGTTTCTAAGCTATTTGAGAGACAAATCCTTCCACTTATATTAACCAAACCATGAATCCACATTATCTTGAGTTTGTTATCTAATTACTTCAATTTTTAAATTTTAAATGTCCTTCAATTTTTTTAAAATATTTTAAAAACATCTTTAATTTTATCTTTGCCTTTTAAGCGTGTGTTTGACATTACAGTTAAACTATAATTTGCTAAACTATGTTTATTTTATTTAAAGCTTAAAAAATCATGATTTAGGAAAAATTATACTCTCTTCATTTCATTTTATTTGGAATATTTTCCTTTTTAAGATGTCCCAAAAAGTATGTTTCATTTATATTTTTAACACTTTTTTTATCCTTTATACTTATTTTGTCCTTAAATATTAATTCAACTTTTCCATAAAGTTTATAGCAAATTGTATTTAATAAAGGGCATAAAAAGAAAAATAGCATATTATTTAATACACTCTTAAATTTTGTGTAAAAAAATATGTCTCAAACAAAATGGGACGGAAGAAATATTTTTTTTCTTTTTTCAAATTATGATTTACAAAAAGCAATTAAAATTTTTTTAAAAACTAAAGAAATTATTACAATGCAGTTTTGAAAAGTAAGTACAAACTCAATTCTAAACTGAGCCTGAAACATCTTTAATCTGAAATTCGTAGATTAAAAATGTTTTAGAAAATGCCATGAGATAAATTCTAAATTTAATTAGTTTTGGCCCCATTAACATTTCTATTTGAATCCATCACAATACAAAGCCCAAACACTACTTGTCGAATTTGAAAACTAACTCAAAGAGTTGGTAGATGTGAAGACCATGGTTAGTAGGCTTCGCTAAAAAGCCCATGCACATCAAAGAAGGAAGCTTGAAATAAAAAGATAATGGCCAATTTTCTTATTTTTTAATTAAATTCTGATTAAAATTTGAAATCGCAGTCTTTTAATTTTTAAAGATGTCTCTATTATTATTGAGGCAAGACTCATTGGTATTGGCAGGAGCGACTCAAGATTTTTGAAATTTTAGACAAAATTATAAAATGAGACATTTAAAATAAAAAAATACAATATAAATAAATAAGTTCAAATTAAATAATATAAGCAATCTTTAATTTTATTAACATCAGAATGAAAGGTAAATCATAGATAAATATTTCACGCTTTTATGTCATAACAAGCACAACATTTAAAAAAAAAAAAAAAGTAGAAAAGTATAGTACAAACTAAGTAACAACTCCGAATAAGACCAAAAATAAAAAATATAATAACAAAAATATAGTTAATTAGAAAAAACTAATAAAATTAATTAGAATTTAGTTATTGTTAGTGCTAGTTTCTAGGTTACTATTGTTTTTTATTTTTTATTTGAATTTTGTAAACTACTCCCTCTGTTTCAAATTAATAGTCGTTTCAGAAATTTTTTTTTATTTCAAATTAATTGTCGTTTTAAGAGTTCTAGATAGCATTTATTACTCTTTTTCCAATTTTACCCTCATCACTATTAATAGAGTTTTGGTAAGAGAAAAAAAAGTTGAGTTTTAATGATAGTAAAATAATGATATATTAGTCAATTTTAGTTAAAATTAAAGCTATTTAATGATTTTCTTAATTTTTGTGCAACCCTCTAAAATGTCTAATATTTTGAAACAGAGGGAGTAATTTTTAGAATATTCCTATTTTATAAATTTTTTATTAAGTTATATTTCTAAAATTTTAGGCTTTTCTCTGTTTTATTTTATAAAAATGCTTCATATATATATATATATAGCTCTAAGGTGGTTGTTTTAGTCGTCTTATCCACTGAGCTGTCCCTGAATATTAGTTGAATATTTACCTCGCAGCCATACATATTAACTAGGGGAGGAAGATTTGTTCAACCATATCAAGAATAATTCAACTAAATTAGTAAGCCATTAGGCCTTTGTTCTGGTGGTCATGTGCCTTATTGCACATGTTGGTGGGACTCGGCAAATCTTGGTAATTACCAAGTTTGCCTAAAGCAAAGTCCCCCTCCCCATCTATTGTACTCTCACAAAAAAAAAAAAAAAAAAACCTAAATTAGTATGAATTTTTTATTTTAGCGCATTGGAGTATATATATATAATTGCAATTTTAACTAGCAAACATAGGATCTAATATGTACTATGAGATTTCAAGTTCGAGTATCAGTTGAAATTAAATTTATAAAAAAACAAATCATTTAAAAAAAAAAAAAAGACACTGGACTCTTGCAGAAAACACTGTTTCTTTAATGGTAAAAGAGTAAGTAATCCAAGAGCAGTGTCTATAGGAAACAACCACTTGTTTAGGTATAGAACTCCAATGGCTTGTTTACTGAAACGTCTTTCCTTTAAGCCGCATGACATGTCATTTAACCATCCAGATAGATACTCCTATGTCGCTCTCCCTTTTCATGCATTTTTTATTGCATAAGTCAATTTACTTCAATTTTATCCTATCCTATAATTTTTTTAAGAAAATGACTTGAGTGGCAAGGACCTATTTAACCTCAAGAGCATATGAAATCAATCGAGGGCCCATTGAACCCAATTAGGTATTATAAGGAAAAACCAGCCTATTTAATTACAAGATCATGTTACTTAGCACAGCTAGAGCATATGAAACCCATCATATTAAGCCAAGCATCAGGGGGTTATTTTGTAATTAACCCTTACACAATCTCAAAAATTTTGGATGAAAATTGAACACTCTAATGTGATATCTTATATAGAATACAAATATTTTCCAAATTACAATAGCAGGGATCAATGACAGCACGGCCATTCATCTAAAATATGTAAATTTCTAAAGGCAATTCACTTCATGGAAAGGAGTAATTTGGACATTGGCTTCCCAATTCTCCATTGCCACTGGCTCAAGGCCTAAACTACCACCATGGTACTTATAAGCATCAAAGTTTATCAAACACATACTTTGTATCCATACCAAAAAATGTCACATGTACCATACTAATACACCACCATGGTCAATGCAAAAGCTAAAAGCCTAAAATTGTACCAGAGGTGATGTTCCGTGCAAATTAACATCCACTAGGCAACAATACACCGCGACACAAATCTTACAATCCAAACTCGCAAATTGCAATAACCAGAATATTATTGTGTTCGACGACAATGTGCAAGATATTTTCTCAAGAAGATGTTGCAATTATAAACCATGTCCACAACATATATATATATATATAAGTAAACATGACCTTTAAGATTCATTTCCAATTAATTAAAATCTCATTATAACTTTGACTAAAAGTTTATTGCTTCTGTGTCTTTCATTATTCCTTTCAATAAGCTTATTGGTAGATCATATTCCATCAAAACAAAGGGGGAGAGAAAGTGATAAGACTAACAATTATACATAATTGTAGGCAATCAATTGAGCTAGTCTTATTTCATCTAATGTGAATTTCAACCAAATTAAGCAAGCCATTTATCTAAAGCAGAGGCGAAGGGAAAAAATCTAGCAAGCATTCCCAATATGTGACACCGTATAGGAATTAAATAAATTTTTTTTTTTAATTTTTTCTTTGTCTTCAAATCAAAGTATTTTTAATTAGGAATTTTATATTTTTTTTTTCTATTATAGATTTTTCCACATAGGAAAAATACAATTAGTTAGGAATACTTTTTAATTAGTTAGGAAGTTATTTAAAATTGGAAAGGTTTATAATTTCCTATTCTATAGGATTTCTATTTCCTAGTTTGCCCTTTGGCTTAGCCTATAAATAGTGTTACTAGCACTTTCTGTAATTCAGTTTTTTTGAGTATCAATAAAGGTTGAGTATTTCTCCCCATATTTTTTTCTCTATTTCTTTAGGTGGATTCCTAACGATTTGAGTGCAGTTGTATCATTGGAGTGGCTTACTAAGGTAGCGATTTAGCCATCTACATCAACTATTGGGTGGATCATCCGTAGTGGAGTTTTAATCTCGCCAAAATCGGAGTCTACCGCATCTACCTTCCATTCTACCATTTCTACTTGTTTGTGACTCTACCATTCCTACATATTTGTGATTCTACTGTGCCTACAACTACTTGTCTACATATTTCTTCAGTCTACAATTGTTCGTTCTACAGTTTTGCTGAATTCTACAAATCTACTTATTCTACAACTCTGATCTTTTTACAATTACATGGTACCAAGTTATCAATTTCAAGACATCAAGTGTGTGCTACTCATATCGATGTTAGATTTGATATAAGAGCTCTTGGTTCAAGCGACTTTGGTAATGAAAAATTATGATTTGAAGATGTCTCCACGTCAAAATAATGGAAGACGTAGTTGAGAACGCCCTGTTCAAGAAGTAATGGTTGAAGATCTACAATGCGAAATTCAACAACTTCAACAACAACTTGAGCAATATGAACTACATAATGAAGCAAATTATACACCAAATGAAGATCAATCTAATAATGAAATTGAAGATGACAACCCTTTTCATCAACTTAAAGATGATTCATCCGATGAAGAAGTAAATCCACCTCATCGTAGACGTCGTCAAGGCAACCAAAGTAGAGATCTAGGAGTCAAATTTGACATCCCAGATTTTGAAAGCCGCATGCAACATGATGAGTTCATTGAATGGATGCACCTAATAGAGCAAGTGTTCGACTACAAAGACATTCCTGAAAATCGCAAAGTACAGTTGGTAGCAATTAAACTCAAGAACCATGAATCAACTTGGTGGGAGAATTTGAAGTGAAAATGTGAATGAGAAGGAAAAAGTAAGACCACAACTTGGGAGAAGATGCAAAAACATCTCAAGTGAAAGTATTTACCTTATCACTATCGCCAAGATACCTTCCTCAAGTTTCATAATCTACAATAATAAGACATGACTGTAGAAGAGTATGCTGTTGAATTTGAGGTATTGTCAATGAAGTGTAACATCTTTGAACCCGAAGAGCAAACAATTGCAAGATTTCTTGGGGGATTGAAGTTAGAGATTGCAAATTTTGTTCAGCTCCAATGTTATTGGACATTGAATGATGTTATTAAGTTATCTTTGAAGGTAGAACGCCAACAACAACCCTTTAAATGAGTTAAATCCAAGAGTGCATCAAAAGAAATTACTTCCTATCGAGGGAATACATAAAAAAATTCTCATCTACAAAGACTAACAAAGTTGACAACAAAAAGAGTGATAATACTATTGGAAGTAACAAGTCAAGTGACTCTAATGTTAATAACAACCCAAGACGGTGCTTCAAGTGCCAAGGTTTAGGCCACATTGTGTCTAATTGCCCAAATCGAAGAATTGTTTCTTTTGTTAAAAGAGAATTAATTGAAGAAGAAGGCATTGCAGGGGATGAATCAAGTGAAGAAGTCACATATGCTGATAATGATGAAATACTAGTGTTGCGTCGTGTTATGAATGCTGCTATAACTGAAGATGAAGAATGGTTACGCCATAGCCTCTTCCACACACGATGTACATCTTATGGCAAAGTTTGTGATGTCATCAATGATAGTGATAGTTGTACAAATGTTATGGCTACTAAGATGGTTGATAAGCTTAGCCTTTTTATTGAAGATTTTTCTCATTTATACAAGCTTACATGGTTGAGAAAGGGCAACAATGTCAAGGTCACCAAGCAATGTTTGGTTGACTTTTAATTGGTAAGAAGTATTAAGACAAAGTGTTATGTGATTTCATTATTATGGATGCTTGTCACATGGTACTAGGTCATCCATGGCAATATGACCGTCGAGCTTGTCATGATGGTTATAAAAACACATACAATTTTGAAAAGGATGGTGCCAAGATAGTGTTAATGCCTTTCAAGCAAGAAACCTCGACTATGCTCGATGATGAAATAAGAAGTATCATATCGAAGTCAATGTTTGCAAAGGCATTTGAAGATGCAAAGATTGCTTATGCCTTAGTAGTGTTTGAAGAGAATGAAGAGACGGTGGAGCTTCCTAAGGCCATTAAGCCTTTACTTCAAGAGTTTGAAGATATGGTGCCTGATGAGATTCCTGTTAGATTACTGCTAATGCGTGATATCCAACACTATATTGATTTTGTTCCTAGATCTATCATTCCCTACAAGGCTGCATATAGAACAACTCTTAAGGAGCATGGAGAGTTACAACGCCAAGTAAGTAAGCTCATGGCTAAAGGATTAGTGAAAGAGAGTGTCAGTTCATGTGCAGTACCAGCACTTCTTGTGCCAAAGAAAGATGGGTCATAGCGTATGTGTATTAATAGTCGTGTTGTGAATAAGATCACAATCAAGTATCGCTTTCCAATTCCTCGACTTAATGATTGATTGGACCAACTTCATAGTGCAATTGTGTTTTTTGAAGATAGACTTGTGTAGTGGCTACCATCAAATTCTTATGCGTTTAGGTGATGAATGGAAAACTGACTTTAAAACAAAAGATGGATTGTATGAATGGATGGTTATGACTTTTGGTCTCTCTAATGCTCCTAGCACCTTCATGTGTCTTATGAATCAAGTGTTTCGACCATTCATTAGTAAGTTTGTAGTTTTTCACTTTGACAACACACTAGTGTTTAGTCAAAATCTTTTAGAGCATTTAGGGCACCTTTGCAAGATTTTTAAAGTCTTGAGGGAGCAGAAGTTATATCCCAACTTAAAGAAGTATCACTTCTTAACTAACAAGGTGATATTTCTTGGTTATGTAGTGACAAATCAAGGGATCGAGATGGACACTAGTAAAGTTGAAGCTATCACTAGTTGGCCTACGCCTCAATCGATCCATGATATTTAAAGTTTTCATGGTTTGGCATCATTCTATCGTTGATTTATAAAGAACTTTAGTATTATTACTGCTCCAATTACATAATTGTTGAAGAAAGAAAAGTTCGAGTGGACTTCAAGTGCTTAAAAGAGTTTTAAGATGTTAAAGGAGATGGTGACTAAAGCTCTTGTGTTAGCATTACCTTATTTTGATAAAGTGTTTGAAGTTGAGTGTGATGCTTCAAATGTGGTATTAGAGTTATGCTTAGTCAATAGAGTCGTCCTATAGCCTTCTTTAGTGAAAAACTCAATGAATCTAGATGTAATTACTCGACATATGAAAAATAGTTTTATGCTATCGTGCGTGCTTTAAATCATTGAAGTCATTACTCATTGGCAAAAGATTTATGTTGTACATGGATAATGAAGCTCTCAAGTATCTCTATAGCGAACATAAACTCAAAAGATGCATGCCACATAGAATGAATTTATGTCTTCATTACATTATGTTCTTAAACATAAGTCAAGTGTTTAAAACAAAGTAGTTGATGCTTTGAGTAGACATTATACATTGCTTTCTACTCTTCAAGTCAAGGTTATTGATTTTGAGATCATAAAGGAACTTTACAAAGATGACCCATATTTTGGAGATGTATGGAAATAATGCAACCAAGGCTCTCATAAACAGTTTCATATGCAAGATGGTTACTTATTCTTGGGAAATTGTTTATGTGTGCCTCAATGTTCTTTACGTGAGACAATACTACTTGAATGTCATGATGGTGGCCTTGTTAAACATTTTGATTGTGACAAGACATTAAAACTTGTTCAAGAGAATTTCTATTGGCCTCATATGATGCGAGATGTTGATAGCATGTTAAAAGGTGTAAAATTTATCATATTGCGAAGTCACGTGGACAAAATACTGGTTTATATATACCATTGCTGGTACTTGAAGCTCATTAGGAAGATGTGAGTATGGATTTTGTTGTGGGATTACCTTATACTCAAAGAAACAAAGATTCTGTGATGGTGGTTATTGATCGGTTTTCCAAAATAGCTCATTTTGTGCCATGCCACAAGTGTCTTGATGCATCTCACATTGTTGATCTCTACTTTAGAGAGATTGTGCGCCTTCATAGAGTTTCAAAAATGATTACTTTTGATCGTGATGTAAAGTTCTCAAGTCATTTTTAGAGAACTCTATGGCATAAAATAGGAACCCAGCTTCAATTTAGCTCAATAACACTTCCTCAGACCGATGGACAAACTGAAGTTGTAAATTAAAGTTTGGGAAATTTGCTAAGGAGTTTTATTGGCAAGAATATTTGAGAGTGGGATTTGTTATTGGTTCAAACAAAATTTGTTTATAATCGATCACCAAGTCAAACAACTGGTCGAAGTCCTTTTGAAGTTGTTTATGGGTGAAATCCTATCACTCTTGTTGAACTTGCTCCGAAAGCTACTTGCCAACAATTTAGTTCAAATGCTGAGGAAAGAGCTAAAAATATTAAGAAGTTACATGAACAAGTGTGAGCGCAAGTATCAAAGAAGAATGAGCGATATCAACAGCAAGCCAACAAGTTTCACAAGCCTATTGCTTTTAAAGAAGGTGATATAGTGTGGATTTATTTAAGGAAAGAAAGATTCCCACAAAGTCGTTATAGCTAGCTGAAGCATTGAGTAGATGGGCTATTCAAGGTGCAAAAGTGTATTAGTGGGAGTGCTTACAAAATTAAGCTCACAGGAAATTATGGTGTGTTAGCCACTTTCAATATTGCTGATTTATCGCAATACTTTGAAGTTATAGATGAAAATGAACAAGACTCGAGGGTGAGTTTTCTCCAACCAAGGGAGCATGACACTGAATAGGAATTAATTAAAATTTCCTTTTTTTGTATTCTTTTTCTTTGTCTTCAAGTCAAATTATTTTTATTTAGGAATTTTATGTTCTTTCCTATTATAGATTTTTCCATATAGGAAAAATATAATTATTTAGAAATCCTTTTTAATCAGTTAGGAAATTATTTAAATTTGGAAAGGCTTGTAATTTCCTATTCTATAAAATTTTTATTTTCTAATTTGCCCCTTGGTTTAGCATATAAATAGAGCTACTAGCACTTTTTGTAATTCATTTTTTTTTTAGTTCTCTATTTCTTTAGGTGGATTCCTAACGATTTGAGTGTAGATGTATCATTGGAGTGGCTTATCAAGGTGGTGATTTAGCCATCTACATCAATTATCGCATGGATCATCCATAGTGGGGTATTAATCTCGCTAAAATTGGAGTCTATCGCATCTACCTTCCATTCTACCGTTTCTACTTATTCGTGACTACTATTCCTACTTGTTTGTGATTCTACCGTGCCTATAAATACTTGTCTATATATTTCATCAGTCTACAATTATTCATTCTATAATTATGTTGAATTATATAAATCTACCTGTTCTATAACTCTGATCTTTCTACAACTACATGGTACCAAGTTATCAATTTCAAGACATCAAATGTATGCTACTCATACCAGTGTCAATATGATTTGCTAGATTCAAGAAAACAAAATTAGATTCATATCCTAATTAAATTAGCTTACACCTAAGTCTAGATCAACCACATCCCTAAATATAATTTTTGGATTGATGCACCAACTAAATCCATTTGAAAACCATCATAACAGAGTCAACTTAAGTAATAAAAATTAGTTGAAATTGCCTACTAAGTCATATTTAAATATTTAGATAAACCATGTTCAACTACCTAAGCATCCATACATGAATATCAATATGAAAACAAGCTTTTAATTAAAATAGTACCAGTGAACATCTAACCACATTGTATGTCTTTATAGGTTTATTTATAAATTTCTCATTCTCATCTTATAAATGCAGTTGTAGGTAAGCAAAGCACTTTGCAGAGATGTAGGATGTAAAATAGCAAAACTAATTATTTATGAAGGTAGCCAACTAATTCAACATTTCAACAATTAATGATAGACAAGCAACCCAGTTATGTGTGGCAATATATTTGATATTAATTGTAAATTCATGGTTTCTCCTAGTGACAAGTTTCTTCCTTCAATTCTTATTTGTAGCGACAGGCTTTGCTTTTAATGTTAAACCATAAGACCTTATAGCTTATTAAGTTAGGTAAGATCGGTTATATAACAAACAAATCTCAATTCTAACAATAAATTTTTAGATCTAGGTACAGAGTTAATGCATGAAAAAACCATATTCAAGTGATATCTCTCTATTACTTTTTCCTTCTCCATGTGACAATAGGAATAATTTGAAAGTTCTCCATGAAAACTTGATTCATGGAATCATGAATGTATAAAATTGCATACATTACATGTTCACATTGTCCTTATTTGGTACACTAACAATCTAACATTAAATATTTATTACCTCTGTATCCTCGAGAGATAATTATTTAGCTTTCAGCAATTACACTTTACTTTCAATATATTGGTTTTATTATAAAGCAAAATGTATTACTAAACTAATGAGATTTACAATCAAATCCAAATTCCATTCCAATGCAATCAATGGGAGAATTTTGAAGAGAAATAAAGAGGATCATTTTGATGGCAAGTACCTCAACTTGATTAGACTCCATAGCACCACATAGATGAGAAAATACAGAGAATATTCCCTGAGGAATTTCTTAGAACACCCAAATAAGTATATATATATATATGAGATTTACAATCAAATCCAAATTCCATTCCAATGCAATCAATGAGAGAATTTTGAAGAGAAATAGAGAGGATCATTTCGATAGCACGTACCTCAACTTGATTAGATTCCATAACACCATATAGATGAGAAAATACAGAGAATATTCCCTGAGGAATTCAAAGGATCTCAACTAGATTTTGTAGTTTGTTGTGAGTTTATGGGAAATTCTGGGATTTATTAGTAATTGGAACTGCAAATTACAAAATAATAATAATAATAATAATAATCAAACCCAACATAGAAAATAATTTAATAAATATTAAAATACGGAGTAAAGAAATTCTTATTTGTGCGGTTTGTAAGATTTTTGTAGATTTGATGATAGAGAGAAAATTAGAGTGAGAATTTGGCAACAACTAAGCGTTGTTATATTATTTATTAATTATATTATACAGGGATAATTTAGGAAACTCATTGCCTGTTAATACCTCAAAAAATGTAACACTTCAAATTTGTGTATACTTGTGACATTTCAAATTGATTACTAATACAATGAAAAAGAAGTATTTTATTATATGTATTACAAGTAATGGTTAAGTTAAATTGTTATTACTGTCGGAGACGAGCGAAGAACTTTAATGTTGAGGACGAAGTAGAGCTTGATATGGAAGAAATGAAATGAGCTGACAAGCTCAGTATGAGTGAAGCAAATTGACAAGCTAGCTCAGCATTGAAGTTGATAGATGCCTAGACAAATATGAAGTGAATTATGGCTCAACAACGAGTAGCGTTATTCAGTGAAGAGGTAAGTTAAGGTTATTGTCCGTGAGTGTATGAAATTGCATGACTTAGGTTGTAAGCTACCTACCTATGAATAGTAATGCGTGAGGTGTGTGGCTGTGAATGGAAGCTATCTACCTCTGAACATATGTCAATAAATATGTGGCTAAGAGTGCAAGTTACCTACCATTGAATAGTATGTCGGCCACTACAATAAATGCAACGTTCTTCTTTTCTTTATATATAACGTATAATGTGCTACCAACTTCTACACTTTTCTCTTAAGTCATATTTCTTTCTCTTCTTAAAAAAGGAATTATGCGTTATTTAGATAGACCTCATATCGAAGAAATCTCTTTGCTCTATCATTCTTTAGAAGATTTAGTTAAAGTAAGAGGTTGATTGTAGACCAGCTGATCTATGCGATTGATGAGTTGTGACTAAAGGGGGGACGATTTGTGCTTTGAGTATGAGTTTAGTAAAAGAACTACAAAAGAATAGCTATCCAGGTGAGTATGAAATGTATTAATGCATGGTAGACCTACCTTGAAATATCTACGTTGACCTTTTCATTGATATAACTTATACTATAAATATCATTATTGTTATCACTATTAATGTTGTCTTTGAGACCTAATTGCTAAAAAGAGTTATATTATTTATTACTTAATTGATTGAAAGCTATTTGAAATGTAAAACTGATTGTTAATTATTGAAAAAGCCATTGGAATAACTTGAATTTATTGACTATGATTCTACGGAGGCCTTACCGAGCCACTGACCACATATTTGACAAAACTCTTTAACTAATCGGGAAAAATCCATTAGACCGTGTGCACCAGTAACTCAGCTAAAGGAGTCGATAATATTGTCAATGTCATACCTAGGGAGGACCTTATGCCCTGAGCGTATGCTCGGCAAAGTATACATAACTATTACAAGGGAGAAGTTACTACCCTTACTGTTTAACACCGTTTTAGTGTACTGTTGACTATTATTGTTCTATCGAAGCGTGTTGAACCCTTGGTGCTTATTTGTTCTTGGCACATATTGTATTGTTCATTGCACCTTATAATTGATAATTATTACATCATATATTCATTACTCTTCTGAGGACCTTAATGATCATACATTTCTTTACTCATTGAGTTGATGGCTCACCCTCCTTATTAGTGGTTTCAGGTATGCGAGTCAAAGAGGATAGAGATAGAGATAACTAAGCTTTGAATCCTTCCTTCCATGAAGCCATCTTAAATGTATATTTTGAGAACTTGTTCTGTAAATTTTGTATAGTTATTGACTCTTAGATGCTCCGTGAAAAAATAATTTTATTGTACTTATTGTTTATATAATATGAAAGAGTTATGGAACTTCTTTGATCATACAATTATATGAATGGTTTAGTTTCAGGTTTTCTTGGTTATAACTGGGTTCTTCGGGTCTTTAGTGGTCTTAAACCTACCCATGTCCTAGGACTGTCACACCTTGGATTTCAAGGTGTGACAAATACAATGCCCTTTTTTTCTTACTTCTTTCTTCTATTGTTTACCCCACTTTTTGGCACCATTGCTAGTCTCCTCTCCTCAACTAAAATTGCTAAACTATTATATATCTCCTTTCAATCTCTCTCTCTCTATATATATACCACCAAACCAAACCAATTAATAAAAACTCAAATTCAAAATTTAAAAAATGCTTTTTGTTTTCTCTCCACTCCCTCCCTTTTTTCACTCATTTTCCTCACCTTTCTCGCCATCCAAACTCTCTCTCTGTCTAGTCTTCCTAATGCAAATATCAACATATTCAAGCTTTCACAAATTCTCTCCACCTCACGCTCCATTTCCTTCCATAGTTTCTCAAAGTAGTACAAACTCAAATTTAATGTCCTTGAAGAAGATCAACTATAACTCTGGTGCTCTAAATTGTAGCTTTTCTCATTACACATTGGGAATGTCGATGCCAATGCCCTTTTTCTTACTTCTTTCTCCTATTCTCTACCTCACCTTTTAGCGCCATTACTAATCTCCTCTCCTCTCAACTAAAACTGCTAAACTATTATAACTATCTCTTTTCAATCTCTCTCTTTATATATATACCACCAAACCAAACTAATCAACAAAAACTCAAATTCAAAATTCAAAAAATGATTTCTGGTTTCTCTCCACTCCCTCCCTTTTTTCTCTCATTTTCCTCATCTTTCTCGCCATCCAAATACTCTCTCTGTCTAGTCTTCCTAATGTTGATATCAACATATTCAAGCTTTCACAAATTCTCTCCACCTCACGCTCCATTTCCTTTCATAATTTCTTGAAGCAGTACAAACTCAAATTCAATGTCCTTGAAGAAGATTAACTACAACTCTAGTGCTCTAAATTGTAGCTTTTCTTGTTGAGCATTAGGAATGTCAATGCCAATGTCAATGTCAATCCCGATTTCAATCACCAATTTTAGGTTCAATTGATTTACTTCTATTATAGCTAAGCTAATTTTTTGTTTTCTTAGAAAAAAATTGTTTTGTTATTTTGATTTCCTGATAAGGTTTGTATGTTTCTACAGTTACATAGCAGCAATTCCATTCCCATTTTCTCTTGGTGCGTCACGATTGCCTATGAAAATTAATAGGCAATTTTGTTTTTAATTAGATTTTAAGTAGTTTATTGCTTATCTAACTTTTTGTTTACTTACATAATTTCTCTTCTCTATCTCTGCTCTTTTTTTTTTTTTTGTTATAAGTGCGGTAAATCATAGGCCAAATTGTCCAATTAAGAAATTCAACCTGATACCCTAAAAAACTGATCAAGAAGAAGAAGAAATTGTGAGCGTTGATTTAGATTTAAATTTCAGTGCTTACTATTAGTATAGTTTATGGTAACCTTATTTGTGGTATTCTTTGTTTGCAGTTATGAACCCTCAATTTTGCATCTCTAAGATGCTGCCGCAGTTTAACACCTGCTAAATTTCGTGCGCTACGTAGAGCCGGTATGGCGGTCTCGTTAGCCGGTTAGCGGGCAAGGGTCAAGGGATTTTCATGCATAATATTACAAGGAGACTGACACATTTTCGACCCCGACCAGACTTTCTGTACTAGACAGTACCTTTCCAAAACTGACTGAATTTTCATCAAAACTGACTGCCAATAGGTCCGATAATTAATTTCGGATCCATCGATACTGACCGCTAATTTTTTCAAACTTCAGAATATCCCGAAAACTGACCCGGAAGATTCAAAAACTGACAGGATGTCCCGAAAACTGACCCGAAAAATTCGAAAACCTACTCGGGTGACCCGAAAACTCCGAGCCAGCTCAGCCGAGCTGGCGGCTAGGCGCGCCGCCGCGAGTCGTACCCTGCCGCCGGTGCCTCGGGCGGCGTGCCCGTACCATGTACCCTAAATTACCCTTTTGCCATTTTTTTTGGTGAAATTTTGAAACTACCCCTCCTTTTTTCTGCTTTTTGGACCCTTTTTGGTCTTTTTCCACCCCCCCATTTTTCCTATAAATACCCTACTCTATTTCACTTCAAAGTACACACCAAAGCATTTTGTTGAACTTTCCAAATTGCTTTCTCTCTCTCTCTCTCTCATTAGCTTTTACTCTCTCCAATTAATTAGTTAGTTAATTAAAAATTAATTTTAATTAACTAATTAATCATTTTTTTTTAATTTTCCACCAACTCTCAATTAGTTAATTAATTAAAAATTAATT
>CATKHJ010367412.1:0-30965 GCA_949750685.1 Vernicia montana | reverse complement strand
ATAAATTCAATAAGCGAAATTAAAGGATATTTTTATTAATTGATTTGTTTGTAAAACTAGAAGATTTTTTATACTATTACTTTTTTTCTGAAAAACGGCAGCGTTTCTTTTTTCTTTTATTTCTTTTTTTTTTAAAAAAATGAAAGTAATCATTGGATAACTCTATCTAGAAATTCAATAAAACCAAATTATTTGATTTTGATTATATATCGTATCAAGAGAAGCAATTGAATTAATTAATTAACTAAAATTATATAATTATAAATATTTTTCAAATTTCTTGTAATTGAACCCTATATTAGTTTAAAAAATATATGAATCTGTTATAAATAAATTATTACATGTGAATATTACTTAAATATTATTGAGTATATATTTTTGATAGATTATAGTATAGGGTTATTTCAATAATGTCATATACACTAAAATTTTAATTATTTCTCTATATAAAAAAAGTTAAGGTTAATATAATAATATGAGTTTGGAGTCTATTTTTCTTTCTACATATTTTTTTTTATTTTCTTTACTTTATTGTTTTATTGTTCTTATTATTATATTCGATTTGTTATACTAATAAGCCGATTTACAATACGAGATTGATTAATCAAGTTTGTTTGTGCTAAGAGTATCAAAATCATTGTAAGTTAATTAATTTATTACAATTTATATAATTTTAATTTATACATGTTTACCATTGATATAAATTCTTTTGTCCGTCTGTCAAAACTCTTCTCCGTCTTTATTTTTTTTTTTTTAGCACTGCTAAATTATGTTATTGGTGTATATAAATTAAACTTTGTTAGTGCCTTAGAGGCTTTACTTTTGGATGATGAATTTGATTATCGTTCTTGTATTGGCTGCTACTTGGTTCGAGCGACATCCAATTTTGGTTGACTTTTAAAATATATGTATAATGATGTTCTTTAGATGATGACTTCACATATGTATTATTTCTTTATTTTTCTACTTTGAAGCAAGTAAAAATATTATTATTTGATGCTATTTAAATTAATTAAATATAATTTTTAAAAATTTTATATTCTAAATTTTTACATAATTAAATAAATTAATACAGTTCTTGAAGAACTAGTATTATCTATAGTTCTTGAAAAATTAATTAAATAAAATATAAATTTTTGAAAAATTGGTATTCTAAGTTTCTAAAAAATTAAGTATCCTAAATTTATGAAAAACTAGTATCTTAATTTATTAAAAAACCGATATTCTATATTTCTGAAAAACTAAATAAATTGTCCATAAGTTTTTGAAAAACTGATTTAATTATGATATTATTCTCTTTAAAATATAATTCAGTCATGTTTAAAATCACTTCACAGCTGAAATTGTGTGGTGATTCAACTTCATTCTCTGAAGTGAATGTAATAACATATAATAATATTGGACATGTACAAGATTTTAAATCAGTTTCATAATAAAATTCAGTCATATTTAAAATTACTTTACAATTGAAATTGTGTGGTGATAAAATTACAAAACATAATGTGTTATAGAAGACATATATTATTTTTAAACCTCTAACATGCTCCTGCAGCAGCAATATAGAGAGCGAAAATTTACAAAATATTTTGAACTTATTACTTGCCTTCTAGAGGCTAAAAAAATGAATAATGAATTGCTAATGAGAAGTCATAAAGCTAAACCCACTAGTACAACATCGATCATTGAATTGAATGTTGTAGATAACTACATGAATAATGGATGTGGGTGAAACATCTTGTTGAATTTTACCAAAAGTCAAAACTCAAAAGTGAAGTACTTTTAGTAGATAATGAGAATTCTGTAAGAGAAACAATCCACATAGAGGACACAACTCAGCTCAATCTGTAGACTCCCTGAAAGAGTAATTTGCTAAGATTTTACATTATTATCATTATTATTATTATTATTATTATTATTATTATTGTTATTGTTGGATTTTGTTTTTAATATTTTTACATTTTATTTGGATTATATTTTATCAATAAGTTGTGCATTATAATTTATGAATTATTTCATTATTATTTTATCCTTAATATACATGAAAAATATGTTGCGTTGAACATGCAATTCAAGCGTTGAACTTATAGTTCAATAATAAAACTTTGAAGGTTTGATATGACATGTCATTATGTATATCATATATACTTTCCATTTACAACTTGTACATGGATGTGAGCCTAATATTTCTCATCTGCTAGTTTTTTATTGTGTCATGTATGTACTAATAATACTACCTCAATGTGCAAAAATAAATCCACAGAGAAGACTTGAAATTTATTTTAATGAGGCACATTTCCAGACATTAGGGGAGAGAAAAGCACCTGTTAGTGCTAAAAAATGTCGAGAAATTTCTTAGAAGGAAGATCGTTTAAACAATTTTGATCTACGTACAAGTCGGAATGAACTAGAAGTTCAGAAAATAATACAGTTGCAACAAATTACAACTCAACTACCAGATGCATTTATAGATGCTAAAATAGTGATAAAATCTCATATTTCAACTGCTAATACCCTAATAAAGGTTGTAGTTCCTATTGAAAATAGAAAATCAATCGAGCTTGACACATGCTAGAAGCGTAGATAGTAAATTGGAAATAAAAGTTAAAAATCCATGGAAAAAAAAAACAGCGTCACTAAAAAAATCTCCTGAAGAGGAAGATCTCAGTCAAAGAGCTATAGCTAATGATGAGACAAAGACTGAGATAACGGAACAATTATATCCTCCAGATATGGCTCCTGGAGTTAATGATTAAATGAATGAAAATTACGAGATCTCGATTAATTTTATGATACAGAAGAAATATTTGATAAAAATTCATTTATCATAGACGATGAATTTGTCTCAACAGTAGTTCTTTCTGTCTCAAGAGACAATTTGGATATAAAACCTATGAATGTAAATGAATGTCAGCATAGACATGACTGACCATCATGGAAAGAGGCAATTTAAGCTGAGTTAGACTCGCTATTTAAACGAATGGTATTCAGACTTGTTATGCTAACTCCCTAAAATGTGAAACCAGTTGAGTATAAATGGATATTTGTTTAAAAACGTAATGAGAATAATGAAGTGGTATGATATAAAGCGAGGCTAGTTACCAAGATTTTCCGTATAGACCTGATATTGACTATGAGAATATTTATTATCCTGTTATGAATATGATCACATTCCGATATTTGATTAGTATGGTAGTTAAAGAAATACTTGATATGCGCCTTGTAAACATGATATTTATATAAGAGTCCTTAAAGGACTAAAGATAACAGAAATGAATGCACATCAAACATGTAACATAAATTACATCGAATTGTAGAAATTTCAGTATGGATTAAAGCAATATGGACATATATGGTATAATCGTTTGATTGAATTCTTATTGAAAGAATGATATGTGAATAATACACTATGATCATATGTATTCATAAAAGATCACATAGTGATTTTATTATTATTATTGTAGTATATATTGATAATTTAAATGAGACTCCTAACGAATTCAAAAAAGCATGTACCTATTTGAAAAGTGAAATGAAATTTTGTATCGGCCTATAGATCGATCATTTATCTAAAAAAATTCTAATATACCAGTCTATTTATGTGGAAAATGTACTTAAGCAATTTTGCATAGATAAATATTTTCCCTTAAGCACATTAATGATGTTCGTTCATTGGAAGTGAATAAAAACCCTTTTAGACCTAAGAAGATAACAAATAGTTATTTGGTTCTAAAGTATTATATTTTAGTGCTATAAGGGCATTTATGTATCTTGCAAATTGCATCAGGCCTGATATTGCATTTGCAAAAAAAAAAAAAAAATTCATAACTAGGTATAGCTCTGCACCTACTAAAAGATATGAGAGTGGTGTAAAAGACTTATTGTGTTATTTTTGAGACATTATTGATTTAGTTATATATTCATATAATTCATATTTGACATTGGTTTACATGCGGATGTTGGTTATTTGTCTGATCCATATAAGGATATATCTCAAACTAAGTATATGTTTACTTATGATAATACTGCAATTTTATAAAGATTTTTATAATCCTGAAATACTTTAATGAAGATACTCATATTATGTTGTTCGAAAATAATGCAATCTGCATTGCACAAATTAAAGATGGATATATCAAAGCTGACCAAACTAAACATATATATTTCACTGATATTTTTTATATGCATGAGTTCCAGAAGAGATATCCACTAAATTTGTTCGAGAAACAACCTAGTAGACTTATTTACAAAGTTTTTACTTAATGTGATATTTGAACGACATTATTTCATCAATTGGTATGCATCAATTGGTACTCTTTTTTCTTAGTTAAATTTTTGTCCCACAGAATTTTTTAATGAGACAATCTGTGCAATGATAAAATAACGCATGAATTGTATTATTTTCCTTAGTTATATTTTTTCCCATTAGCATATTCATGACGCAACTAAGTAGGAGTATTATAAATAAATTATTATATGTGAAAAATTGAAAATTTTTTGAAATGTTTTTCTATTTTAGAAGATAATTAAACTCTATTTAAATAATAATTTAAAAAAAAATAAAAAAAATAAAAGGATGTTGATAACTAAAATCTTAAAGATAAGGTTAGATTGGGATCTTTGATGATATTGAAGTACTGTTACTCATTTGAATTAGCAAATTTAACAAAAAGAAAATGAAAAGAAAAAGGTTCTTAAGTTAAAGAGTATGAAAAAATGCTAAAAAAATTTCTTAAATTTTTTATTTCAAAGTTTAATAATAATTATATTTTTTTATTTAATTTGCATACTTGATTTACACATCTAGAATTAGAACCAAATCCAACCCATAAATATAAAGAAATCACAAATATTTACTGCATCAAACTCGGTAACAGTCATATCCAAATCTTAAGGAGGAAAGCAGAGCAGAGCAAGTTTCAATATGGGAGTTGGCCACAGTCAGAACCGAAAGACTAGAATTTACATTTTGTTTATTGCCTTATCAAACTCCTAGTTACATGACTTCATCATAATGCTTCCCTCCAAATGTGTTCTCCCCACTATAGGTCATGTAAAGGAAACCATCCTCATCTTTGTTTTCCTCGTAAATTGCAGACATCATGGCCGCTGCAACAATAAAACCATAGAAAGGTCAACCAATTGAATGATGAAAATTTGTATTACAGAAATAAATAGGATTGCTAAAACAATAATTATATCCTTCTCACCAGTGGGCGGCAAAATGTTCTTGACAAAGATGAATATAGCCTTCTCGGCACTAAGCTTTATTCTCTTCCGGACCACATAAACGAACTGGCCAACAGTCAGATCAGCAGGAACCAAATATCTACATCCACATTATGTCAGAACTAATATACTGTTACACATCTTAAGTGCCTCACGTATGAAGATAACAATGCATCAAAATCCAACAAAAAAAAACCATATATAGATTGCACGCATACTCTCTAAAAGACAACCACTTTCTTTCACCAAATTCAAAAAGATTATGCCATGAAATTTTAGCAAGACATCAGAGTACTCATCTCAAATCAAGAAGCATAAACTATTCATGCTTTTCAGTGAGAAGCTTAGTACACATTGATATCAAGTTGCATAATAACTCATCAGCTACCTACTCCACAATTGGACTAGTTCATTCAACATCAAAGTGCATTCTACTTGCAACACTTGAAAAGTCAGTTTCAGGATATCCAAATTATAATGCTCTCGATTCCATAAATTCATCCAGCTTATATTCATTCCACAAACAAGAGATATTTATTTAAAAACTGCAAGACAAACATCTCAGAAAGAAATATGCAGAAAGACATGATTTGAGTATACCAAAATCAGAAGCTACCTTTACTGTCAGCAAAAATTTAGCAATGTCAACAACTTTAATAATCCAACACTACTAAGTTCTAATGCACCATACCATGGTCCATAGAAGGACAACTCATCATCGTCACTCACCAATAGAAAGATAACCCACCTTTCTATTAGATCCATGGTGATTGATAACCTCACACCTTTTTCAAAATTTTAGCTTTTGTTTTTTCTTTTGCTCTTTACAATAATTATAAGTCTCTTTCTATAATTCAATTTATCATTTTTTAATATTGCAGCAAGTGATCAAGCACTAACTTATCTTTCAACAAATTTATATGAATTATAGTGACAGTGTGATGTCATCAAGCAAACTCCTGCATACTCAAGTAACAACCAAGGGACAGAAAACACCAAAGGCAAATCACAGGATCAGATTGTAATAGCATCACATTAAAAAATGTCAACTCCACTAAAATGACAAGGACATATCACTAACTTCTTTTTGTCAATGTCAGGTATGTCACTTCTTTCAGCCCTCTCCACAATAACCTGTGCAGCATAACAAAAATGACAAAATAAAATTGAACAAAAACACATAAGTACCTAGCTAATAGACTAAATTATTGACAAACAAGATGACTTTCATACTGGTATTCTATCAGGATATTTCTCCCTAATTCGAGCAGATTCTGCCTGCCTCCTTTCTGGCATATATAAGGGGAAACAAAAACACAGTCAGCATTAAAAATAAGTAAAGATAAAGTAAGTTGCAGAAGCTTATGTACAATTAAAGCAATTTACAGCAAGATATAGGATATACTCATTATAATTATAGAATAATTCAGCGCACTCCATAAAAGTGCACTAAATATGGTGTCTGAGTAAAAGGGTTTTACTTCAATGATGGAACAGACTATAAAGTATAAACTATTTGACGTATACATTAAATATCAGCTGTGTAGACAGAAAATGTTGAGTGCCAATTGTCATGAAAAAAGGAATGTATATTTACAAAATAAAATTCAATGTCATTCTCATGAGTTAGTCTATCATAAAACTGCATCATGAACTTAATGAAAGTGGGCTTGTTTTTATGTACATTCTCATGAAACTGCATCATTAGTCTATAAATTCAATGTCACACATCACACTTGTATAATGGCAGTGATATGCCCCATCTCTCTCATACGATCCACATCTCAATATGACCAAACCAATCCAAATTGCAATTTGTTAAGTTGATAATAAATTACGGTAAATCTAATTTTAATCTTTACCAAAATGATAAGCCCCTCACTTCTTTAACAAACACGATTCATGTTCCTGAATCCTGAATAAAAATTCTGATCCGAAATGTCAACTTCTAAGTACACATAATAATATACTTAAAACTCCTAAAATTCATAAAAAAAACCCTCTACCAGATTGACAGAAACTCCACAAATTTCTCAAGATCCCCTTCTATCTCTTGTCAAAGTTCCCAAACATACAAAATTCCAGAAACTCCAGTTACTGTCAAATTAATAGCATATAAAGCCTCTATCTTTATATTAAAACGTATCAAGATCACACGCTCCTCTTAAGGGTATCGTTATCTTCTTCAATTAGAAGATCAAAAAAACATTCTTTTTCAAAACCACCAAAAACCCATATCATAAAATCCACGATCAAACAAAGAAAATACCCAAAATCAAAAGAAATAGATATCGATCAATAAATCATTCTTGGTCAAAACAACCAAAAACCTATATCATAAAATAAAAAATCAAACACATAAAGCACCAAAAAATCAAAAGAAATAGATCATCAATCAACAATTACTAATGCATATATGATTGTATGAATACAGAGAGAAGGATTGAGAGAGAACCCAGAGGATGTTCCAACTTGAAGGAGCTCTTCGCCATGACTCTCAAGTACCTTTCGTGTGCTAATTAGCGAATGTTACTTAAGAGTTTCAATTATCAAAAGGTATATATATATATATATATCAAGAGAGAGAGAAAGAGATTAAGCTAATTTTAAAATTAGATTTGTTTGTTTTGAGAGATTTTATCGAAGGATAGATAATCGATCAGTTTGATTTTGTGTAAAACGCGTCTCATCAGAACAACCAAAAACTTGTGCTTTATTGTTAAGGGTTCGATCCACCAATAAGAAAATGCCACGCGGAAACAAATTATTACAATAGGTTACTATCTTTTTTCCCTTTTGAGTATTTTAACCAAATAAATTTCCCTTTCAAAAATTTTTTTTTTTTTTCAATTTCTATTAGAAAAAGCAATTAGATTTTTTTTATTAATTTGTTAATATATCGAAATTCTTAAAGGGTGAAAAATCTTTGATTTTTTTTTTTTTTGACAAATAAGTTTTGAAAGTTTTAACTTATATTTTTTTCACATAAAAATTAGAATTGCATGCTTTCTTATGATTTGTAAATCAACACATCCTGTTTAATTGATAACCTATTTTTTATATATGGTTTGAATAATAAATTTAAATTTAAATTTTCTCTTTCAATTCGAATAAAATTAAAATAAAAAAAAATAATTGGTGACTATTTTTTATGAAAATAGAGTTACAATTTCTTTTTAAATGAGTTTATTATACATTTAGGATTGCTTTCTAAATATATAATAATTAATAATAAAATTTCAACCAATAAAATGAGAAGCAAATCTAATTTATTAACTAAGCCAATTTTTATCATTTTTATATATTAAAAGATATTTTAAAAGTGAGAGGTGTTAGGAATTTTGTACTCTTTTATATTGTTGACTTTTTTTAGAAATTTTATATGGATCATATTGTTGCTTAGGTGGGCCAGCTATTTATTTATAGTCAATGTTTTGGGTTGATTAGTGGACCAGGCTGAAAGGATAGCTGACCCATGCAAAAGCAAAATCTATGACCCAAATATAAATCAATACTTAAAAAACAAAGCCCAAAACATCCAGAAACAAAAGAAATCAGCCCAACTCTTATTGTGATTGATTTCTATTTTCAAATTCGGTCCAATTTTAGAAGCAGTGAAAACAGAAAATTATAATTTAAAGATTTAATCAAAATCGAACTAAAATTTTAAATAATAGTATTTATTTATACCAAGTGTTTGTTGATATACATGAATAATGTACGTTACATATTCTGAATGAATATTACAATCAGACATATAGTAAAATAACATTCATTATAAATTATAAACACTCATTATGAAAGATACCTCGATTTATATGTGACATGAACCGATCTATAGACTGATTTTCTAATTTTTCTGATTAAACCAACCAGACAAGTCCAAGTTTCAAAACATAAATTCATACATCAATATGTATCTCATAATACAAGTTAAAAATTTTATTTTATTTTCGAAAAAAAAAAAAATTTTGAGGATCACCATCCTCGAACATACAAAAACAAATTAACCAAAAGAAAAATAGAAAACAGCAGTAAGCTATTATAATATAAACAATTTTATGTATGATGAGTTACTACAACTAAAATCAAATTATTTTAAAAATATATCATTATGAAATGTTTATAAAGTTAATTTATATTCATTTATTTTTTATAATTATATTTTAAAAACTCTTTCCATAAAAATTATAAATATATTTATTTGTATATCTATTAATAAAATATATAATTGTATTTAAATTTTATTAAAATAAAATTTTTAAATAAAATATTTGAGTCACTTTTTCACTTGTTATGCCAATGAATTGCTTATGTTATAACTTATGATTTCAGCATGTCTAGTGCATTTTAAGATTAGAAATAGAATTTAATTTTTGAAATAGAATTTTTTTTTTGATACATAAATAATTTATATTTTTTTCTATTTTTTTATATTTGAATAAATAAAATATATATTAATATAATATATATTTTTAAGTATAATTATTAATTCAATTAATAAATTTTATTTAATTATTTAAAAAATAAACTTAAAAATAAATATTTAACATTTTGAAATTCTATTGTAATTGTATTTCAATTTTAAAATATACCAAACAAATTTAATGTGTATTAGTGTCGTTTTTAGAAGGGTTGAATATGAGAGATCCGGGGGTAAGTAGCCCCAAAAATTACCAAATTTTAGTAATTTTTTCAATGTGATCACAAAAAAATTTTTTTTTTTGCCGGGAAATACCTAAATTTTTAAAATTTTTTCACTAGAAGGTCATTAGCCGGAATTTCAGCCAGAAATGATTACGTAGACTGCCATGTAAGCATTTATAGCTGACTTAGCCACATCAGCATGCCACGTATGATTGCCACATCCCTCAAATGCCTCATTTAAAAAAATAATAATAATAAAAAAAAGAAAGACTCCACTTCAAAAATTAACTAATCTTCTCTCTTCCATCAAAAATCAAACTCTAAAATAATTAGTATTTTAGAAGTAAAGTTATTAATTTTCACATCAAAACAACTGAAAAATAAGTTAGATTGCATTAACTCAAAAAATAAAATTAAGAAATATTAATAGAAAATTATAAATTAAAAAAAAAAAAAAAACAAAAACAAATTTTTTTATACCCATCAAACAAAACAATACCAATTTCTTTGTAACCATTAATGGTTAATCTCTTGCTTAACCAAACCAATGGTTCTTTCGAATTTAGACCCAAAAAATCTCTATCTATTTCACTTCTCCAATTTCCCAAAATACAAAATTCAAATTAAAACCCAAATCTCCATGAAAGTTTTGCTGCACTAGCAAATTTGTAAGTACAAAAAGTAGTCTCAATAGCCTTCTTTCTCTCAACACCAGCACCAATTTAAACTCGGCGAGTTAGCTGTGGTAATCACCCTTCATTTTCAAATAAAATAGCTTAAAACCTCTTGAAGAAATAGAAGAAATCAAATAAAATATTTTTTTAAAATTTTTTTTTAAAGTGGAGCCATTTGAGATGATGTGATAATCATACGTAGTTAAGTCAACTAGAAATGTTTTTATGGCAGTCAACGTCATCATTTCCAGCTGAAATTCTGATTAATGGCTTTCCAGTGAAAAGATTTTAAAAATCTAAATATTTTCAGTAAAAAAAAATTTTTTTGTAACCACATCGAAAAAATTACTAAAATTTATTAATTTTTGAAGCTATTTATCTGAGATTTGAAGTCTCTATTGAAATTAAATTTAAAAAAAAAAAGTGGCGAAGACCGTTACACATTTGTAGGGCAGGTGTGTCTTTAAGATTAAGGCATGGGAAAAGGTAATTAAAAAAGAAGGCTACAAAGCTGCTCTCATGGTAGGTGAGAAATATTGAGATGGCCCACGTAAGAAGAAATCCACCTGCAACTTTATTATGCCTCTTTTTTAAGCAAAATCAAACTCCTTCCCCTTCCTAATTAATTAGTGTTGATGTTGTTTTTTTTTTTTCAAAGAAAAGAACCATAGATATTACTAAGGCATAAAGCCCATGACAGCATAAATATAATCATTACAAATAAATATAATCCAATTAAATAAAATTTTTTGGACCCACAGGTTTAAACTTGAATTACTCAACATTGGAGTTTTACAACTAGGCTTCAAGCCTAATATACTGGCCAATTGGCCTATAAAGCATTGAAAAATATAATTTTGTCCTTATATCCTCTCCCTTCTAGGGTCATCTTTCTCCTTACCCATCATCGTCACCGCCATCTGTGAATGAGAGATGTATTGGATCACCAAGAATAACAAGGGCCAAGCAGCTAAATCAGACTTAAAAATATTGTACTGATGAAGCTTTACACTTGCCCATAAGATAGATCCTTAATTGGGCCAAAATATATAGAGACTTAAGATATATGTCCGGAGCAGTCATAACCAGACCAGAATAGGATCTATGTCAGCCGAGGTGAAGCACTTGAAAATATAAACCACCATATTCCGACCAGCTTCCTCCTAAGAATGGAAATGAAGCGAGGCGGGGCGGATTTTGATATTCTCATCCTCGCCCCATGAACGGTCGAGGCAAAGGTGGGACGAAGTGAATCGAGTTTGGGACAGAGACAGAATCCCCATTTATATTTTTATAATTTTATTAATGTTAAAATTTTATAATTTATATATTTTGACAAAATATTATATATATTTATATTAAGTTTTATATATTATTAATTAATATTTAAAAAATAATAATATAATTAAATACTCAATAATATAATTTTAAAGAAAACTAATAATTTTTTATATATATGTACTATGAAATTATAATAAAAAAATATATATTAATTTTGTGGATTCGAGGCGGGGAGACTCAATCTCATCCCTATCCCATTACCATAGATGGGGCCGGGATTCCCTGTCGGGTTTAGGGTGGGGATGGGTTCCCCATTAGAACGGATTATGTTTTGTCATCTCTACTTCCTCCCCGACCTCAGCAATCTCTTCCCCCTCCCTCTAGCCACCAACTGAGATATGAGGTTTAAGGAAGTAACAACGAGATGAGAGTTAGACAAAGCCGGACATCGATGAGGCAGCCATCGCTTCCCAGAAGTAGATCCAAGTTGTTTCAACAAAAAAATCACACAACTCACACATGACGGGATACAAAACCCAAACTAGGAAGGTATAAACCACTTTATTAACACTAGAAACTAAAAAAAAAAAAAAACATAAAAAACGAGGTTTCCTTCAATTGGCCAGAGCCACCTGAGGTTCCCCTCACCAACTTGCTTTAAGATGGGAGGCAATGACAAGAGATAGAGATAGATAAGGGTAAGTTAAAGCAAAAGCATTATATAATAATTAATTAGTGCTTTGGGTTAGGTACATTACATTTGAAAATTATTGGGTGCACTAAAAACATTAAAAAAAAAATAATATACTATGTACTTAAAAATACATTAAATCCATTTGAATTTATAAGGATGGATTTCAAGTTTGTATGAGAGGAGTGCATTGTATCCATACACTAAATAATCAGTCTATTACACTTACATTTTCATCTATTTTTTTAGATACATTTTCATCTATTTTTTCCCTTTTCAAAATTCAAATTTAATAATAAGAACAACAAAAATGGATTAGGATCATTTTAAGCACACTTAAAAAGATGATAGAAGAACAATCATTTACTATAACTTTGAGTTTTTACCTTTCTTATCAAAAGAAAAAAATAATACATTTGCATCACTGATGTGAGTGATAGTCAAAGTCAAATTACCCCAATTCCTTAAACCCTAACCCTAAAAACTTTCAAAATCGAGCTTAAGAGTCATTGTTTTACTATTAATTTTCCTTTTGAATCAAAGCCTAATATGATTTTGGCAAACCTAAACCCACATTTGAACGGCAAGAGTTTGAGAGGAAATTTGGAAAAGTTTTAATCGTTCAAAACAGTTCAAACAAAGAAACAAAATAATTAAAAGGGTAATTTTGTCCATTAGTTAGGGATTTTCAGATTATTTATGTCATTTTACATTTAGAGTAAAACGTGATTAGCTGATGTGAAACTAATCTCTGTATATGTGGACCCCATTTTAGTTGAGTCAGCGCTCCCATAATTAAAAAACAGACAACAACAACAACACTAAAATAAAATGAGTTTTTTTTAAGTTTAAACACTGATTGAATAAAAAAAATAGTTCATACACCAAAATAGATTTTTTTTTTTTAATTTTTAAATTCAGATACCAATGGTGCACTTTTTCCTTAAATAATCAATTGTTCTTTTGATTTATTGAAATATATTATCATCCAATCAAAACAATGAAAAATTATTCATTGGATTAATAGTCTAATATTTATTTTATGAGTAATGTTATACTTACGTCTTAATATTATCATCAATTTTACCACCTCAACACCACATAAGTTAGAAGATAAGAAATTACTCTAATTTTTTTTTTTTTTTATATAAATTCCATACAAATAGTCTTATCTATCATCATTTGTCTCATTTCATACACTTAAAAAAATAAATAGATAGCACAATAAATCTCTGCATTCATGTATTACATACTACAAAATAAAAGTAAGTAAATCAAGAATTTTTGTATTAAAAAAAAAAATAGAGTTTTACACTTATTAAATAAATATTAATAAATTTACATTTTTGTTCTTATCAAAGCAAAGAAATATAAAATAAAATAGAAATATTTTTGTATAAATACATTGCGCCACGTAAAATAATAAAGAAATGGTATAAATAGTGGCGATACGTTTAACATTTTCCTTATTTTATAGTATAAAATAAAAATCCAAATCTTAACTAACTTTGATCCTTTAAAAATTATCAATATATATATATATATATAATTAATAAACTGTGCACAAAATTTATTCATCTTATGTGAATATATTTTCCATAACATTCAATATGGCACTACAAAGTACAAATCAACATGTCAATAAAAAAAATTGAAACACTAATTAAAATTAATTAAGAGTAAAATCTAAAATCTAATTAATTAAGTTGTAACATTTTCTTCCACTTGTTTAGAAGAAACAGGAGGTTCAAACAAGCTAAAAGCTCTATAAGCGGAGATCACAGCTAAAACAATAAAGCAGCAAAGAGCCAAGGCATGGAGAATTGCAGCTAATTTCATTTTATTACAAAACTTCCCAAAAGAATTGCAGGCTTCACTCCATGTCACTCCTTGATCTCCATTATAAGCTAAGTATAATATCTCAATCACTGCAGCCTCAGATGTTAGCATTAAGTATGCCATAATCTGCTTAAAAACACCCAACACGAACACAAGTTTATTAAAAAATTAAATTAAAAGGACTTGATGCAATTAATCAAGGTTTTATAAAATCTTAATTAATTAGTGTAGGCATATCATTAATTATAATGATACTGAAGTGGTTTTCAAAGCTAAAAGGTCCTTGTTCGAGTATCAGTTGGAACAAAATTTATTAAAAAAATTTATGATATTAGTCATGTTACAATTACAATATGATTGAGAAGATATGTATTTTATGACTGATTTAAAATCTTAAATGTATAGTAATGATCATTAAATTTTGAATACTTGATATATACTAAGTATTTTAATATAAATATTTGATTACTCAACTGTTGTAACTTATATATAGAGGGATTTAAAAGTAAAACCTGGTCAGAAACAAAGAACAGCCAAACTTTATTAACTAAGCATCTAATCCATGTGCATACAGCAGCAACAAAAGCATAACCAGCACAAATGGCACTTATGCAGACCAAGTACCTGTAAAACAATTTTTTTCGTTCACTTTATTTAAAAAAAATATATACAAAATAAACAAATAATAATAATAAAGATATTAATTAATTAGCTTACTTGAGTCCCATTAGATTGCTATACTTCAAACTCCCATAGCTGCTATTTTCTTGCTTGTTAGTCACAGTTAAGCAAATGGTAGCAACACTAAGAGGAATCACAGAGAGTCTAAGAGAAGAATCTAAAAGCTTGAGAATTGGAGCCATTTTTGTCAAAACTGAAATGGGTATTTGAAGAAAGATAGATATACATATAAGATATATACTCTTCTTTTAAGCTTGAAAAGGAAATGCAAGAAATAAAGCAAAGTGTGAAAGAGATATATATATTGGAAGTTTCTTGGTGGGTAGAGTGAGAATTAGTGGTACCTAGCTTTTTTTTAACTTTTTTTGACAGTGTAGGTGTCATGGTATGATTTGTTTGGTATTATCTATCAGCAGTCTTAGACATGATTGTTTCCACATGGGTTTCTTGAAAACACAATTTTCTATTTTCCCCACTTTATTCCACTTTTTGATGCATAAAGGTTGAAGGAACTCATCAGTTATAGGTTGAGTTCACATTCTTTTAGTGCAAAGGCTTGATGATATGTGCCCTTAGAATAACTTGAATTTCTGTCCCATTATAAATTTTGGCTCCTTTCCAATACAATTGTTCATGTTTGCATTATTCACACCTCATGGTGATGAAAGCAATTTATCAACTTTTAATGATTTATTTCACATTTAAAAACTCACCCTCAAATTTTCACTTTCAAAATTAATTTGTGGTAGTTCATTCCAAAAAAAAAAAAAAAAAAAAAAAAAGGTCTTTTGTAGTAGTTTTTACATCATTACAATGTAAATATGATGCATTTCACACAAATGAGTCAGCATGAGAAGTGGAATTTGTAGTTGGAAAGTTAAGCTTCAGGATCAAGAAAATAAGTCAAAAGATAGACTGATTTATCAGAGCAATCATAAAAAGGAAGGTAAGACTAAAAATTCAACACAAATTCTTCTAATTTATAAAGTAAAAGGTAGCAGATGCTTGCTCAAATTTTGATACTTATTCAGGAGTTAAATAAGCCATTACAAACTTACAAAATGGCCCCCTCCAAGCATATAAAGAATAAATAATTACAATCTCTAAAATTGCTATTGGTTGTTGCTCCTTGCTTAAAATGGAGCAGAATCCCAGTAGCAAGAACTCCTCCCCCAACTCATCTCTCTCATTTTACATTTTGACATACAACACATTCCTCTATACCCAAATCCCTAAAATTTTCTCAAGCCATCTATATTTGCTTCTTCCTGAGTTTGGAAGAACAATTATTTGTCAGAGTTCTGCGCTCCATAAAGCATTTTCACCTTCCCCACAACGCCGGTGAACCTCCTTTATTCTCTCAACAGACTTGCAAATCCCACTGCAGGTCCAGTCAAATGAAGCAACACAGATGTTGCCCGCCTGGGCCTTCCACTCACAATCTGCGGTAAATTTTGGCATTATAGAATTTTAGTAACAAATTCTTTATGCATGAACTAACAATTTCTTTTCCCTTATTTGATGCAAGCTTGAAAATGCATACAAGAAGAAGGCTGTCAATGCACATAGAGCCATACATGATATAAAACAATAATGAGACAACAATCCAAAGGACTCAGTATGGGTGACCCCACACCTACAACGATGTCAAGTAGCTCCATCAATGAGAAATCGCCTGGACAGTCTTTCACATAAAAGTCCCTATATACGATCCTAATCATTAAACAAGAATCCTATGATCCATGCCGAATTGAAGAAAATTTACTTCTTTTAATATAAGGTTAGCATTTTTGGCTTGTTTACTTGTTACCAGCTAAATCATATGAACAAGGATTGTGATTCACCAATAAGACTCCCAGATGAGGATTGCCACTTGATAAGAACCTACACCTAGGGGTGAGCAAACAGTCAATTTGGTAGCCGAAAAAACTGAAAATCATATTTTTGTCCCACTGAACCGAACCGAAAAAGTTCAGTTTGGTTCGGTTAGTTGGTTTGGGCTGTTATTGGGCTTCTTTTTTTCTTCCCCTAAATTTATACCCAAATCTCTTATTTTTAGAAAAGATTCCAAAATAAAGCCTTCCTTATTTTTAGAGGGAATGAGAGAATCAATTAAATTGCCCCTTAATTTATGGAAAATGATAAGCTAAATATATGCAATTTTTATTTTCTATGAAAATGTCTTCCAATTAAAAACACATTACTTATATATTCTAAATGATATAAAAACTTCAGTCGGTTTGGTTCTAACTAAATCTTTTTTTTGAGCAAAAACCGAACCGAACCTTTAAAAAAACAAAACTGAACCGAATTAGTCGGTTTGGTTCGATTTTTCAGTTTCAGTTTCAGTTCGGTTTTACTTACTCCTACCTACACCAACTTGATCTAACAATGACAATTGGTTTTATTTGTTATGCGCAGATAAAGTACACTGTCAAGTTATCAAGTCATTCCCTTCTAATCATGCTATCCTCACTATAAGCAGGGGAGGAATACTAATGGTATTTTAATTCCTTATATCCATATAAGCATGTATGGATGCCTTTAAAATCACTCCATTTCTTGAACTGTGCCTAATCACCGACCATACAACACAAGCTTTCTGCGCTAATCCCACCAAAATGTGAAGAGGTACCAATAAATTGATTGGTGAAACCACCACAAAGGCACTTGGTGTACTAATATGAACAGTATGATTAGTGACTACTAAGAATCACCAATTTAAGACACCAACTCATCTGTTCCAGACAGCTGATCCACAATTAAATTTTATTTGCCTAGTGGTTAAAACTAATGATAAGTTAAACCAAACCACCACACACACAGGGTTATAAGGTATGAAATTACCAGGTGGGGTACCACAACACAGTCTCCGGTCATCAATATGCTCCGCATCCAATCCAATAAACCACGACCCCAATGAAACATCCTCATTAGCATACTTGTGTAGCACATGCCTGGATGATTAAAAATTCAAGTAAAATAAGTTAGGAAGATGAACTTTGGGGACCAATATTAGTCATTTATCCTTCAAAGTCATTGGAACTTACTGGTTGATAGAGATGTAAGTAGCCAAATCATTTGAAATAGCATATAGCTGCCCTGTAGCATGACGGAAATACTTGTTTCCTTCTTCTCCAAACTTCCAATACTCAGGTTCATGGTATTTCACTCCCCTAATCATGAAATAAACAAGAAATTGAAACAATACATTCCATTTTCTTAAATATTTAATTAAACAAGCAATTTAAAGCATGATTTGCTTACTTTCGAGCAAGGACTGGACCAGACTTCATGCATCCTATATAAACCCTGGATTTTGACCTATGCCTGGCTAAAGTTGCTCCAAGTGTTGCTGCAAAAATATGTTGGATAAGCTCAAAGAGGAAACACAATATTAAAACTAAATATTATAGAAAAGTAAAAAAGAAAAGCAGAAGCATTGACCTTTAGTAGTAAAGGGACATGTGAAGATACAGTATGTCACACATAACTCACAAATCATCACATAACAAGTAATAGCCTCTAATCTCAAATACCAGTATTTACCTTGCTTTTATAGACACAAATTCCATAAAAAATTATTTCGGGAATGCAAATAAATATATTATTTTCTTTCTAATTTAGAGTTTCTTGTACTCAAATTAAGAAAGTTCTCAAGTCTGAACATTATTTTTTCATGCAAAATATAGATATTTAGATGTATGTAAAATTTTAATCCTGTTCAAAGAGTAACTGAATGAATCTTTACCTATATTTACATGCACATCATCATCAACTTTGACATAGAAATCTGCATCCCACAAAGCAACAGCAGTAGCAAAGTATGTCTTCGTCTTTGCAGACAATTCAAGATAACCCTCAACATGCTCCTGCTCCCACAGAATTTACAAAAATAACGTACCATGAGTGAGCTGTTTGTCTAAAATCAACATAATGAAGATCTTCCAATATAATGTATGTTGTCCATACATTACTAACAGAAATGGCTAAAAAGAAATAAGATCAGAAGCAGTACCAGCCTCAAGAAGTCACCATGTTTCTTGTCTTCTGCTTCAATAGCTCTGTCAAGGATACCACCTGCTGTAGCACTGACAATCAAACAGCCAAGAGCAGGGGGAAAAGAGAAATTAGATTCCATCTTTCAAGATTGGCCTTGAATTCAAATATCAACACAACCGTCTATAAATCATTAGGAATACATACAACTAGAGAAAGGTGATGTGAATAGATGTGCTCATACAGGACATCTCAATTATGCCTTTTATCATAGAATAGCTACGAATGAATTATAACAATTAGATTAATGTTTATTGCTTCCCTTATCCAGTCAAATAAGTGAATAAATACCTAAAATTAAACAATATAGGAGCAGAAACATATCCCAAAAAGCATAGTCCTTAGGGTAACTCGCATGAGATGATAAAAATAAACAATATAGAAGCGTAATTGTTCACATACATTTGAAGAATCTATCTGTAGAAAGTCTAAGTATGCTGCAACATGATTAATTCCAATCAAGTACAATATTGGCTTAGACGCCATCTAAGTGCAGGTCTCAACTTGTGAATTTTGCTTAATTTAATACACAAGGACCATATTCTGGTCCATTTCTACGATATATTCATTCTTTCATATACTGCTAAGAAAAGGCCAGGAGTATCCTGCCAATACTTCATGAAGAAGAGTTAAAAATATTCTGTCTTTCAGTAATTCATTTTCTTATTCATTTCTGATAAACAAGAAAACTTGGTCTTTTGGTTAGTTTATGGAATTGGTCAAACATGTCTCCTAGACTTTTCTTATGCTTAGTGATCTTTCAGTACATTTCGCTTCTGGTATTGAGAGAAGTCATGACATACGTTTATTATAAAGCCTGTTAATGAGTTGTCTTTATGGGCATTATAACACTCATGTTTTGGATGGGGAAAATATCCTCCCATTCATTGAAAATATGCAACTGCTTGGATGTTCCTTTGTGATCCTTGCCTTCTATTACAAGGTTTATTTTTCCATTATTCCTCCCACAAATATTCAGTTAGTCTCCTTTCTTCCATCTCTTTCCTCAATGTGTTCATTAGTTCATACTTGTGTTAAATCCTCAAGCATTAATGTGCATTTCAAGGATGGACAGTGTGCTACACCAAGTCGGTCTTTTCTATGCTCCAACCCAAGTTAAACAGCATGTTTGTTTTCTAGATTGCAATATTCCACCTGAATGAGTTAGTAACATATACAGGTTATCCTTGGGCAATTACAAGCTATTTTCTTGTCAAAGGAACTCCTTAGATTTTAGGTGTTATACGATGAAGACATTTCTACAATAGCCAATGGATAAGTTATTGCAACCAAATCAAGTTTTGACTGGGATAAGGTGCCTACCTGTGACCTATTACAAAACGAATTATGATGCCCTTCTCTTCCTCAAGCTTCTTTCTTTTATCACCTATTTTCATGAGAAAAGGAGACAAATAACAAATTCAATATAAGAAACTATTGTAAAATAAAATATTACACAATCATTAAACTCCAATCAGTTGTTAGCATTCACAAACCTTGAGGCATCCAAGTCGCACGGACTGAATCTCTTCGCTTTCGGCTGCTAAAAGCAGTATTTATGCCTACAACCATTAAATACTTTCTCTTCCCACTTGATTTACCGATTTTTAAATCGTCTGATACTGGAGAACCATTTAGTATGGATTCCTGTGCAGCCCTTGCAGCAGCTAACTCCATCTCCAAATTTGATATTGTTTTATCCAGAGTTCTGTTGCAAGTAGTCAAAGATTAACATCCAGTACTTTCAGAGAAAATGAGATGGACAATTGCCAACAGAAACTTACTGTATAGCATGATGTGTCCTTGAAACTTCTCCCATGATGTCCTTGGATTCATGCTTTACATCCTTCTGATGGGAAAGGAAGTGCACCAGTATGTTAATAAGCAAGAAGGATATCAGCATATAGTACCATCCCCTAACAAAAGTGAGGAAGTATTATCACATAAATTGGATGGGCACTCACAGTTTCTGGAGCACATCCCTCTGAAACTAGTTCTAGCTTTTCATCTTCAACACTTGTTGCCCTTGATATACCTTTAACTTCAGGCACAGCCCACATTCTATTACCAAAAGATCCAAATTAGTGAAAAATACACATTGATAAAGGATCTAATGTAAAAAAATTTAACATCATTTCATCCAGTAAAAATTCAAACAATAACATTTATTTGCATCTAACAACATTTATTTGCATGTACTTTTCAGACAGCACACATGCAATTATTATGACTTGAAGTGCTAGCAGATAAATAGCAGATGTTAATCATAATAAGTTTCCAAGAATTCAAACACAGCCAATGTAGTAAAACTCATTAGTCAAGAAATTAAGGATATAAATGAAGAAACAAAGCAAGAGTGTATTGCATCTCTGGAAGTAAATCCAGCCCATAATTACATAAACGCAATAAACACAAACAGCACAAGAAAGTTTTCAAACATAAATATGAGTTTTAAAAAATCTTTGGGGGCTTTTGTGGTAATTTCCAGGTTCTTTTCCATTGTCACATGCCACCAACATATTTAAGTTCCAATTTACAACGAGTACCTACAAAGGAGGTTTTTTGGACCTAATAAGCTGCCATGAGAAACAAAACTAGACCTAAGTCAGAGTGACTGCCATAAATAGAAACCACCATTTGAGGCATCTGGTTGCGCCAGGCGCTAAAGGGCTCGCATTATAGTTTTCTTTGCCTCGGTTATGCTTTTCATTTCTGCATACCATTCTTAACCCTTGCCAACATTGACCAGCTACTCTAGAGATAGCTAACACAAAAATGACTCCCTCTCTCTAACTGGCAGTTCACTGATTTTAAAATATCATTGACACAAGAAATTTGACGTTCTTCATAATGGCGTTGACTGGAGAACAGGACCAACTGGGCATAATCAGCAGAGCTAGTTGTTCTGGATGAAGAAATATGTACTTCTTAGCAATAAATTACAACACAGGCACATAATGCCCCACACAGACAAACACACATATATTGTAAGAGGTTTTGGAATGGGCCTATTCATCTAACTTGAAATAAGACTCCATAAATATGGCAATTCCAGAATGTATCCAAGAGATAGAAAGTCTAGAGAATGAAAAAATTAGAAGAGAATAACTTTGAAACGGATTCCATATTGCCAAAAAGGTGAAAGTGTTTAGAAGTCGCTCAAGAGAAAGATGAGAATGCCAAGTAAGTTGGCCAATATCTCTATCTGAGGAGGGAAGGGTAGTTAAGATATCCCACCGACTGTGAAGGTAGGTTTCCACAGAAATCAAGGCTATAGTAATGCTTCAGTAAATGCGGCTCTATCAAATACAACTCCCCTCTCCCCTCCCCTCCCCTCCCCCACAAACTAATAATAGAAAAAAAAAAAAATTTTAAAGCCAACCATTACATGGGGAGATCCATCATCCATATAAGGCATTCAGGAAGAGGCAAGTCATCCTGACAAGCTTTTAGAAGGCCAACCACAGGATTGAGAAAATCCATAACCAATCATCACAATTAAGCCTGAAGAATCAGAGGCAGTATCTTCTAAAAGTAACCAACTATATTAGAAACTAAATGGTTATGCAAAGTCTCAGTGAACTATAGAAGCTATACATGTGATTGATTAGAAGAGTACCAAAGACTAAAAAACAACACTTCATTCCAATCCAGACACTGCAGGACACAGCTTGACTGCAAACTTAAATTCTTAACATGTGTACCAAATTGTTATGCCTTTCTTCTGCAATGATACTATTCTATGGTTTAGTGTTTCACTAAGTCTTTAATGCGTAACATTAGAACAGACTTCTGATTCAAGAGTCTAATCTTATTGGTTCTACTACGCCTTTGAGCTTTCGGTGCAGCGAAACCTACTAATTAGGTTCCTCCCAAGCTCTCAGCATATTAACAGATAAACCATAAATTTGAGGCTTTGAAAGCCAGAGAAGATGATGCTAAAAGAAAAGGAAAAGTTAGTACAAGAATTGATTAAGCACTATGTTTACAAAAGCAAACAAAGAGGCAATGACATCATTTCTTGAAATGATGATAGTAGGAATATACATGAAAGTGATGCAAAATGCGTTAGTCCTGAATATTGTGTAAAACCTTGGTACCTGAATTCGGACACCGAAGGCAACAAATAATTAAAATCCAATTTCATTGGAATTAAATCTATAATCATGAGCTTCAGATCTATCTTAGACTAGCTATCAAAATTGACAAGAGAGGAAAGAAAGATACCATCACCAACCATGACCCAAACAAACATAAAGCAACATCCTACATATTTTATAAATCACTACAAAAATCTATCACCATTAAAGTTATTTTGACATTGATTACAAGACCGGTTCAAACCCATATCCCAAAATTGCCATCACTATCTCAAACAAATAATGATAAAATTAGAAAGAAAAAGAAAAAGAATTAATTTCTCGAAAAAACAGCTCATTTCAAATTATATGAGCAAACCAATCCCAAGCCAATTTTCAAAGGGAAAAAGGAAAAGAAAGCCAACAAATGAAAATTTCAAAAGCTCAATCAAAAGCTAAAAATGGCAGAAATCACCTGTCCGAGAACAGCATCCCAGCACAAAAGCAACCAATACAAAGCAGAAAAGTCCATTTCTTTGACACCACACTCTTTGAAGATGTATCTACTCCTCTAGTCTTCCAACTCATTGTGGCCAAATTTACAAACTTTGAGCCAAATCAAAATCTAAAATGAATCAAAACCCATTACAAATCCCAAGTCAATGCATTAAATTGACTCCGACCCAGATCCAAAAAACCCCTCCTTTACTTCAAAATCTAACACCAAACAATTCGTCACAGACCTTAATCACTGTGTGCACAAATTCAAACAAAAAGGAAGATAAAAACAAAGAGAAATAAAAAGAAAACAATAAACACAAATTGCTAAAATTTACAAACTATACAAGCATAAAGACAAGAACACACATATCTAGATGTATACAATGACTAAAGTTCTCTATCTAAAACATGTTTCTCTCACAAGAAAGGTGACTTTGTGACGTGGCTTTTGATAAAAGTTTGTGTCTTTGTGTGTGTATCGTTTCAAAAGTCTAAATTCGAGTTGCAGAGACGATGGAGTTTAAGTGTGGAAAAGAAACGTGTAATAACAATGGTTTTTAGGTGTTTGATGTTAATTAATGGAAAAATATAATTACTTAACCACTTCAACAACTGTTTCTTATTCAAAGTTTATACGCCTACTTCTACCAGTGTCTCTTGCTGACATAATAACCACTGTGTCTTCTCAACAATAATTCTCAAAATGCTATCTTAATTTTAAAGATTTTAATCATTGGCAAAAAAAAAAAAAAAAAAAAAATCAAGATTTAATGATGTTTGAGTAAATGTTGAAAGATACAGAGCTTAATTAACAATATATAATGACTTCACAAAATTTATTGTTGCCCTCTCCTAAATCATACTCTATGTGTTTCACAATAACTATCATTTTAGATAAATATACTTTAAATAAGCAATTAATTAATAATAATTTTAAATAAAATAAACTAATATATTTTTAATTTATATTTCACCAAAATTCTACTAATAACACTAAGTCAATTAAAATTAAGGGTAAATTTAAAAAAAAATCAATTAATGTTACATTAGGTAATATTTTAGGTATTTGACAAGTAAAATACCTAAAATACTTCTTCCGTCTCATTTTATTTAGAATATTTTTCTTTTTTAAATGTCTTAAAAAATATATCTCATTTCTATTTTAAACATTTTTTTAACCCTTTATACTTATTTTGTTCTTAAATATTAATTCAACTTTTCTCATAAAGTTTATAAGAAATTATATTTAATAAAGGGTATAAAATGAAAAATAGTATATTATTTAATACACTCTTAAACTTTATGCAGAAAAATATGTCCCAAACAAAATGGGACGGAGAGAGTAGTTTATTAAAGTGAATAGTAAATTTACCTGCTAATATTTTTTTTTTCTTTTTTTTAGCATTGAAAGGAAAAATCGAATTTAAATCTGTTACTCATATTATATATGCATTTATCATGAGATTATGTTTTTGTGTGCTAAGATTTAAATTTAATATATATCAAGATTAATTTTATTTTATTTTTCAATTTTAACAAAATTTAATTTTGCATTTGATGAATTTATTCTCAAATGTATACATTATCATGTTTAGTTTAGATACATAAGTAGTTTTTTTAAATATATTTTGTAATTAGGGAGGTAATATGTTTTTTTCCCCCAAAAGGTAAAGTGGGTTATGATTAACTTTCAGCATTTTATGTTAATATCAACATTTATTATCAATGGGGAACAATCCTTAAGTAAGTAATTATTGAAAATTTCAACTACAAAGGGACAAAAATATAGATCTAAGCATGCAATTATAATAATCCACATTTTGGCTATAGGAGAATGATTAAGAAAGTTGACTTCTCATGATTTGACCTATTACCAGTTAAATTAAATTTAAAATTAATGAATTCTTTCCATAAAGAAGGATATCACTGTTGTTGAAGTACAGTTAATATTAATTACCAGTGCATTTTACACTGTCTTAGTGATTTAGGAAGCTCAAGTTGCTTGTACCCACTAATTGATTGATCAATAAAGGCTCTTAGAATTGATTAAAATTTGAAGATGAAAACAAAAAAGAAGATAGGCAAAGTTTTCATTTTTCAAAAAAGTTTCATTATAAATGATTTTAATTGGTATTTAAAAAAATTATTAATTAATTATAACTACTATTACCTGTAAATTGTGATTATTTTTATTTAACTTAATCGAATATTATAATATTAACTTATGCAAATGTGAAACACTTACATATAATTTAACAGTAAATATATATATAATTTAAGTAATAAATTCATGTTTGATTTTAATTTTTTCAATACTAAAAAAAATTATAACAAGACTTAATAGTATTAAGATTTTTTTAGTATACCTAAAAGAAGTATTAAGATTTTTTTTTTCAATTTTATTATTATTGAATCAAAGTTTTGTGAGGGACAGCTAAAAAAAAAAAAAAAAAAAACCTTGTTGAACTAACTCCAATTATAAGGAAAATAATTACTTCTATTCCATGTTAATAAATGCAATAACTAAAAACTATGAACAAGCCTTGTTGGATAACAAATCAAAGATTATTAGTACTTATTAGGTAATTCCACGTGTAATCTTTGTTGTCCCTCTTGCCTTGATTTGGCATTTGTGTTATGTAGCAAATAAATATAATTAAATAAATATTATTATAATTATAAACAAATCCTAAAAAAGGTTCTCTCTAGGTTTGAGAAGGTATAAATAATTAAGCTCATATATGAAGAAAAAAAATTATTTAAGTACTACTAGCTAGATCAAAAACAACAAAATTATTTAAGTTCTCCCTATAAATCGTCACGGGACAAGTGAACTAAGAGTTCACCCAAGACTCTCCAGAAATCGTCATGGAATAGGTGAATTAAAAGTTCGCCCAAGACTCTCTATAAATCGGCACGAGATAGGTGAACTAAAAGTTCGCCTAAGACTCCCTAAAAATCGTCACGGGATAGGTAAACTAAGAGTTCGCCCAAGACTTCCTAAAAATCGTCACGGGATAGGCCAACTAAAAGTTCGCCCAAGATTCCCCAGAAAATTGTCACAGGATAAGCCAACTAAGAATTCGCCCAAAACTCCCCAGAAATCGTCACGAGATAGGCCAACTAAGAGTTCGCTCAAGATTCCCTATAGAAGTCGCCATGGGATAAGTCAACTAAGAGTTTGCCCAAGATTCCCTATAGAAGTCGCCACGAGATAGGTGAACTATGAGTTTGCCCAAAACTCCCTAAATAAGAAGAACCACCATGGGATAGGCTAAATAAGAGTTCGTCTAAGATTCCCTATACCGCCATGGGATAGGCTGACCCAAAACTCCATATGAGGAAGAAATCACCAAATAAAAGAAAGATAGAGAAACTTTCATTAAAATAAACAAAAAAAAAAACAAAAAAAAAACAAAAAATACATAAATATATGTTATACATTTTTGATACTATAATCTAACACAGATAAAGGAAGCTGATCGCCAATAGGATCATTTTCCAAGGAAGAAGGGGGAATTACAGAAACTTCATCCTCGTTTGAATGAGGTGGAACCACCATATCTTCATCCTCATTCGGATAGATCTATTATACAAAATCAAAGTCTTGTTTGGGATATTTACTTCGGATAGCAGCCAAAACATTCTCCTGGTAGGAAAGAAATTTATTTGTCATCGCCTCCTCATATTTCTCCTTTGCAAGCTTCTCGTTCTCCGCTTCTTCTTTAAGCTGGCGAACCTCTTGCTGGCTCACATCAAGTTCCGAGCATAATAATGAGATTCACCCCAGAAGTTCGACTTCCATATCTTTATTTTTAATCTCCATATCTTTATGTTTATTCTGTTCCACTTCAAGAGAAATCTGGAGTTGGGCGACCTGTGAAGCAGGATTCGCCTTAAGCTTCTCCCTAAGACGAGCCCACTTCGATCTTAAATCATCCTTTTAAGACCGCAACCGCTGGCGAAGTTCAAAAATAACATTCGTGACCTGAAATGCATAAAATATATATGAGAAGAAAAATTACTCAGAAAAAGAAGAACTGACAAAAAGACAAAATAGTCACACACCTAAAAAATATACCCATAAGCAGATTTTGCAAGTTGGACATTGGTAAAATCAGTCATACTCTGACCATCTGCTATCAAATGGATCGTCCTCATAATGTCGATGGCTACGGCCGGGTCACGAACGAAGCCCCTTTGCCATATTTTTCTTCGACAAACTTGGAGAACATTGTCAGTTCATCAAAACTGATCTCCTCCACACCCGGGCGAAATCGCTTCATAGATTGCTCAGAAACACCCTCAGGAGGAGCCCTCTTCTGAGCACCAGTAGAAGCAGTGGGAGCTGAAACATTACCAGCATAAACAACCAGAGGATTGTAGGTTGAAATGTTCATTATTGGAGGAGGCGGGGGAGGAGGAATAATCCCTCCCACTGGAGAAGATCAGCTGGTGGAAACAGACTTAGCAAGCTTCTTTTCCTTCATCCTTTGAGCCAAAGATTTCATCTCTAAAAAAAAAAAAAAAAGAGAGAGAGAGAGAGAGAGATCAGCATAAAGTTCATAAAAAAAAGGCACAACAGGAGGATTGGTCAATGGATAATATCAGCAGAGGAATGGGTAGAAGCTTTAGATCGCGATCTCTTCTTCTGGCCAAAAGAATCCCCAAAGAAATGATCATAAATAAGATCAGTACAAAAAATGGGACTTAATTTTGAAAAAACTTCTATGTGTTTCTTCTCCTCAGAAGATAGAGATCGGAGACCACCAAGAGAAGACATTCGTGGACTAACTACCCAAGTGTTGGGAAGATCGCCCCATCCTTGTTCATGAGAAATAATAAAGAATTTTTGTTTCCAGTTCTTGAGAAATGAAGGCAAGATAAAAAATTTCTTATCACTTTGAAGGTTGAAATGATCAAACCCCTTTCTCGCCACAAGACGATACAACTCTCTCACCTCCCGGTTTGTAATATCAAACCCATGTACCTTTCCCAAAATCCTAAGACCGACTAATATTTTTCAAGAATTAGGATGAAGTTGGCATATCGGAATATTATATTCCTGAAGCACATAGGTATATAGACGAGGTCAAGGAAATCGAAGACCATACTTCATATCTTCCAGATAGATCATCCTATCTTGATCGCCCAATTTCTTATCGACAAAAGTCCCCGGTTCAGGTAAACGAAGCTTAAAAACATCAGGAATATCGTATAAAGCCCTAATTTCTGAAAAGCGATCTATGGATAGTTCACAAGGAATGTGAATCCCCTTTTTGGGTTCGAAAATTGGAAGTATTGAGGGATTAGCAACCACAACGATTGCCGAACTGGTATTAACAGATTGTTTAAGAGGTGGGTGTATATATACGGAGTCAACCCGAGGAGAAGGAGATCAATCCGAAACAGTACCCTCACTATCAGCATGATCACCAGAAAGGTGATCGTTCTGGCTATCCTCAATATAACTCATTTTAAAATAAATAAAAGAGTGTCAAAAGATAAAGGAAAAGGTACTTACTGATTAGATAGTGGAATATAATATGGCGAATTGAGCGGATCAACGGCTAAAAAATCCCCAGAAAACCCAAAGAAATCTCCATAAAGAAGAAAAAAAATAGTGAGGAAAAATTAGAAAAATGCAGAATGTAGGGAAATGATGAAGAAGAAAAGCGACAACAAAGGTAAAAGATCAAAGTGAAATGATAAAACCCTATTTATAGGACACGATGCAGAAACCGAAGGGTTTAGGAAACTATCCCAACATGACACGTGGCATAAAAAACGTCAATAGGACTCTCTCTTCGAGAAATAAAATTATTACAAAGTGACGAAAATGACGGCGCCATAAATTTTTACATAGGGAACCGAACCGTCAACAAAGATCGCCAATACCTGAATCATCCTATGGTACGGACCAACATAAAACAAGACAAATCCGAGTCTTTGACTCAAAAATTGATGGGGGGACATGTGTTACATCCTAATATAAACTGATCACCCTAGACTAGTTAGGAGACTGCCCAAATAGTCCACATCCTACTTTGAATTACAGTCAATCTCCATATACAATATTGAAAGAGAATAGTCTGAATCCAAGAAAGATTCAGCGCTATTGGGCACATCACTATAAATAGAGTCATTTTCTCCATTAAACAGGTAAAAAAATTCTAAACACTTTTCAGTAACTAAAATATAACACCCCAACCTTGAATTCACTGTGAGTGTCGAGATGAAAGGGAAGTGATCGGATTATGAGCAAAAGAGTATAGATAACGATTGTGGAAAACGAAGCACTGAATGGGTATCGGTTTGGAAATCAAGTCTCAGACGATATAGAATAAGGTAGAGGATCCTAGTAGATCATTAAAGGAATTAGATTTAGCATAAAAAATAAGTGAAATGAAGAGTTAAGAAAGAGAAAATGGGAAGTTAGGAACCAAAACTCTAAAAAGGGTATGTGTTCAGAAATTAGGACGTCGGGTGTGAGTCGTTGAATTTCAACCTCGAAAAAGATTTTTATATTTTATTTGGAGAATTTAGGTAAATATAAGGACATTAAAAGTGATGGAATGTAACAATTAAATTAGAAATGAGCATAAAAAATACATAAGTGAAATCGGTACGCAAAACACGAAATCGATGGATTCTGATTCGGAGATTTTTAATTAAATCTTGATTGAGAGAATTTGATGGGAGAAATATTAATTAGGATATTAGAAGCCTAAAAACTAGATTAAACATAATTTTAAACTTAAACTAAAAAGTGTAGTAAAATTTTTAGTAAAAAGGAGCAAAATCGTAATTTTTCCTAAAGAGATAATTATGATATTTGACTAAAAAAATAAATTAAAATGAAAAATAAGTGTCAATGGCTGGATATGTGATGAGGATCAAAGGGAGGAGGAATTGCCAAAATTAGATGATAATTAAATAAATCAAAAAGAAAAAGAAAAATATATATATGTGAACTTGGAAGATAAGGATTTATTATCTTCCAATCTTCAAAACTTTGAGCTAAGGAAAAGAGAGAAAGAGAACAAGAAAGAAGGAGAGTAAAAAAGAAGAAGAAGAAGAAGAAGTAAGGAAGTTTCAAGGTAAGATCATAAATTAATTCATGTCTTTACATATATATATCCATGTGTGTTGTTTGATGATGTTGAATATGATATGGTGATAATTGTGTGGTTATGTTGGTTGATGTGTGATGGAGAAATGAGATTTTAAAGTTGAGAAAAGATAAATTGATAAGAAAAAAAGACCTAACTAAAGTAGTTTTGGTGG
>CATKHJ010367307.1:0-10550 GCA_949750685.1 Vernicia montana | reverse complement strand
TATTATGACCTAGATGATAAATAATTGACAAGTAGTAAAACTCCATATTATTATCATCTAACGTCACTGTTCGACTATTCATCCAATGAATATCCACGTGTTTGTATCGACATCATATGTCAAGCAGCATGCGACTTACTGCCTCTATAATCATAAGTATCACATACTAATTATAGAAAACAAACAGAGGTGATGGTCTTCCGGAATTAATGATGTCCTGTCATTTAATCCTATGACCACGAACATATTTAAAGTATTTGTTTAAGAGCAATCTGTCACTCATATTCTCAACACTTGAGAATAGATCCTCTCACAAAATACTTAAGGACTATATTCAGTAATATGAAAATCCTTTTCACATAATGAATATTTAAATCATGCCATTGGGAATTAATATCTACTATTACATAACTAGTATATGGCTCCTAGGGCATATACTGCTATCACATGGTTATGGTGACTTAAGGTAAAATAGCAATTAAAGGGGGAAAAAAAGAAGAAGAAGTTTTGATACCATGAAAACATGTAAAAAGAAGGAGAAGAGATAGAATAAAAAGGCCACACCACTTAATGCATTGATATAAAAGTATATATAAGGTATACATACAGATTGTAAATGAATTTAAAAGTGGTACAACTAATTAGCTTTCCTAACTAATTCATAAAGATATGAAAACAAACTTGTGAATACAAAGTCAAACAATTGAAAAAGATATGAAACAAATATCCTAAACAAAAAGATAAGTAATAAATGTTTGAATGCTGCTATTACTAGCTATGACTTGTTGAGTTAGGTTAAGCAATGGCATGGAAATGAAGTTGATAAAATTTTAAAAAGAAAATAAAATTGAAAAATGTGTAAATTTAAGGATAAAAATAAATTCATTTTTTTTTTTTTAGCTAGGATTGTAAAGATATCTTATGGTTTATGTGTAGTTTGTGTGTTTTTTTTTAGTTCATTGGATGCCCAATATATCGAAATAACATTGCAGGTTACACATTAGGGGGTAGTCCTCCCCTTTAACACCTCTCACTAAATTAGTGACAATTTTTATAGTTTGAAATATTTGAAATCGAGGCCATCCACTTTCTCACACCCTTAAAGATGATAGAAAAACCAATCAGACCACACCTAATTAGCTGTAGCTTGTGTGTTTTTCTTTTCAAAGAGTAGTTTTTTTTTTTTGTCCAAAATAACTTATCTCAAAAATTATTTTCTAATAAAAAATAACTTAGTATTATATTATTTGGTTTTTTCAGTATAAACCAATATCTAAACTGCAATTTTTAATTTCATACAAACTAACTAATTTATGCAAAATAATTCTAAAAAAATAACTTATCTTCTTGATATGAGTCAAAGTGATTCCCAACCCATATTGAGTATAATCTGAACTGGTTGAACCTGCAAAACAAGGTTAGAGAGGTCAGGCGAACTGTCTGGATGAACTCTTCAATGCTCAAGTTAGTAATTGATTATTCTCAAAGGAAAATAGAAAGCTTTTTGTGTTTAGTATGCGTAACTTGAAATATGAAGCCTCTGAAAGCTTTTATAGGAGACTGTCTTGGGGAGCAAGTCCTTAGAAAATAGGACCACTAAGTGTCTAAGTAGTGGAATAATGGCTTCCTATTATTTAGGAAGTGGAGAACGTGGTTGAAAATCACAACTGAAATCGAGGATCATCCCTATGTAGATCTGGTAATCTACACGGATGATCGGTAGCTTGGGCGATGCATGTCTGGGCGATCTCGCCCTAATGATATATGTTAGGGCGTTTTAATGGTAGGTGAGCTCATAGCTTGCTTGGGGTGGTTCGTTCAGATTGATATGCATCACATGTCCCTCCACCAATTTCGAGTTAAAGACTCGAAATCATATCTTTGATCTATAGTCTAGATTGGGCGATATGACATACCTTTTCAAGGTCGGACGAATATATACTGAGCGCAAAGTTTTTAATTTCCTCCCAACTTGAAAATTGAAAGGACAGCGATTGCAGAGACCCTTCACCTCTACTTGCCACATTTTACTAAAGGAATACTCTAGAAACTCTTCGGTTACAGTGTCTTTTCCAATAAATAAGGTCTCCTACTATCCGTTGGGCTCTTTCACTGATTTTTCGCCTTCCTTTCTGCTACTGTGATTTTTATTTCATTCTGTCTTCTTTTAATCTTTCAAGGAAGTTTGCCGGAGCATTCTAAATCTTCTTTTAGTAAGTTTCCTCACTCGGTTCTCTATCTTTATTCTCTTTCTTTTTGATTTCTGTTGGAAAAAACCCAGTTAAAAAACCCAGAATGAGCGACTTTGAGGATTCTCAAAATCAATCTCAAGAGTGCGCTAACAATGGTGATACCATAGTGTTAGATCGTTCTCGAATACCTTCACCTGACTCCTTATATATATATGAATCACCCCCCCCCCCTTTGCAGACGGTAGTACCTGCTAGTATTCCCCAAAGCACTAATCACCCTATAGAGAAAGTTGGGCGATCTGTGATTACCAAAAAGGGTCCACCTGCTACTTCCCGATCCACAATCATCCATAACAAAGAACCTGAACCTCGTAGGGTACCAAAGACTTTCACTAGCGACCTAACGACCAAACACCTTTTCTCCATCAAGAGTAAATACAATATCCCCCTGGAATATGAGCTTAGGATCCCCAACCCTGGAACTCTCGCCAATCAAACATTAGGCGACCTAGAAAGAATGGTGTATTTAGATGATCTAGAATCTGGCCTAAGGTTCCCAGTCATCCATTGTACCTAGCCATACTGAAGGAATACAAAATACCTATCTGCCAGCTTCACCTGAACTTTTGGAAGGTATTAGTTAGTCTTAGGATTATAGGAGAGATAGAAGGGTATAAAGTTACGAGTAGAGTAGTGAGGGATCTGTATCCCCTGGTGGCGAGAAAAGGGTTCGAACATTTTAGTTTTCAAAGCGAAAAGAAGATCTTCCTCCTACCTTCTTCCCTAAAAAACTGGAAAAATAAATTTTTTATAGTGTCCTATAAAGGGGGGTGGGGCGATCTCCCGAACTCCTGGGTCAAGAGTCTGACTATAATTCCATAGAGTAGGTTACTCGACCTATCTCAATCGGAAGAGAAGGGTGTTACTGCTTTCAGTAGCCTCGTACCCGTATCGGGGTCAGAGCTGCTTCATGAATACTTCTTTGGCGATCTTACCAAGAAGTCAAAATTCAAACCCAAAGCTGCTGAACCATCTGCTAGTACTAAATATTGTTCATAGAACTTGTAATTATAAATGTTTGACACATCGCCTAACCATTTATTTCACTTTGATTATAGAGATGAAGTCCGTAGCTTAGTTGATGAAGGAAAAAAGGGTGCAGCTGAAAGTTCAAAACCCAAAGTATCGCTGGTTGCTACAGTTTTACCTACTATCCAAAAGAACATTCCTGCTGGTCCACCCAAAGAAAAACCTACCGAGGGTAGTGTAAAAAGATCTGCACCTGAAAGTGCAAGTGGGCGGTTGAAGAGGCTTCGTCCTACTGCGGATGAACAGTCCCTAAGCGAGCTGACCAACTTTACCGAATTGGTTACTAGGAAGTATGGAGAGGGAGCTTCTGTTCGCGATCCTTTTGTCACGATTGATATCATGCGATCCGTACAGCTCGCCGCCGATGACAAGCTTCTGGCCGACCTAACGAATGTAGAGCTTGCCGAATCGGCTTATGGATATCTGCTAGAGGTATATACTGATTACTGCAATTCCTTGTATTATTAGAGTTTGTACTAATTCCTTTGATTTCTTGATTGTGCAGACCTCCCACATTCTCTTTGAGCTTCATTAAAGGATGAGGATGCAAAAGGAGGATTTAAAGGCTGAATGGGCTCGTGTTAAAGAGGAGCTGGAGAAGAAGTTCTTTACAAAGCTCGATCCGCTCCTGGAGTCGCACCGAACAGCTATAGAGGAGGAAAAAGCAAAATCCATTGCCTTGGAGTTCGACCTCTTGAGTCGGGTGATTGCCCTACAGTCCGAGCTAGGGGAGAAAAAGAAGGAGATGCATGGTTTGGATGGCGAAAATCACCGTCTGGTTGGAGAGCTTCAGAAGGAGAAAGCAGCTCGGGAGAAGGATTTGGGGTTGATGGCTAACAAGCTTATCTCATATCAAGATAAAGTGTTAGCCGTAGTGTGAAGCAAATATCCCGAGCTCGATTTTGACTTCGTGAAGAAGATATACCCTGATGAGGAAGGAGATTCTGAAGAGTCCAGAGATATGCCTTTATCCGCTGGAATTGACAATATTCCCCTTCCCCCTTCTGAAGAGTTTATCAGTCCTGCCCCTCCACCTACAGGAGATGAGTATCCCCCTGTGTTTGTTGATCCTCCCCTTTTTGTTGCTGATTATGGCATTCCTTCTGTCAATAATATAGATGATGTAGTAGATTAGGCTTAGAATTCCTTGTAATTTTTTGAACTATTAATGAAAAGCCTCTTCTAAGTCTGATTTGCCTTTTTTTTTTTTTTTGGATGCAAAATTCCCACCGGGAGACCTACTAATAATATCAGGCGAACTATCAGTTTTCTTATCTCCTTATTATTTGGAGATAATATATATGTATAGGGAGTCTTGGGTGAACTAGAAGTTCGCCTATCTCTTTATTTGTTAGAGATAATATACAAGGAGTCTTGGGCGAACTAGAAGTTCACCTATTCCTTTATTCATTAGAGACAATATACATGGAGTCTTGGGTGAACTAGAAGTTCGCCTATCCCTTGGAGCAACTTTCTTTTTAGTAAAAACAAGCCTTTAATAAAAAAAAATGGAGCATTCAAAATTGGAGAACTCTAGACCTAAAGTTCGTCCAGATTGGAGATTTATTATTAACATTCTGAAATACATGAATAAATTGAACCCTACAATTACAAATAATGATCAATTTATATATATGCCTTCAGGTAATGAACAACTTACAATTAAAAATGAACTGAATACGAAATGAAAAACAAAAAACTGAAGTAAAAAAGACTGATCTGTCACTGATAGTAGACTCTCAAGTTGTCCGAATTCCATGTTCGAGGTAAAACTCTACCCTGGCGATCTGCCAACTTGTATGCTCCGAGTCCGACGACCTTTGAGATTCTGTAGGGGCCTTCCTAATTAGGTTGTAACTTTCCTACCCCTGCATTGCCCCTGACGATTTCTGTCTTTCTAAGTACCAGATCGCCTTCTTTGAAAATCTTTTCTTTGACTCTGCGATTGTGATACTTAGTTGCTCTCTGCCTGTAGGCTGCTATTCTTTCATAAGCCAAGTCCCTTTTCTCCTCTAGCAGGTCTAGGTTGACTCTAAGTTCCATTTCTTGATCAATCTCCCTTGCTTGCTCTGTTCTAAAACTTGGCAGGCCAATTTCCACAGGTACTACTGCCTCCGAACCATAAGTGAGGGACAATGGAGTTTTTCCTGTAGATTCTCTTGGCGTAGTTCGGTAACTCCAAAGTACATTGTATAATTCATCAGCCCACTCTTCTTTACTCTCACTAAGTCTTTTCTTTAATCCCTATAGGATAATATGGTTTTCCACTTCAGTTTGCCCATTCGTTTGGGGATGACCTACTGAAGTGAACCTTAGGTCAATATGGAGATCCTTACAAAAGGATCTAAATTGGGCGAAATCAAACTGCTTGCCATTATCTGAAATTATGGTCTCTAGAATTTTGAACCTGCAAATCACAGATTTAAAGAAAGAACTGGTTACATTCTTCTGTGTGATCCTTGCTAGAGATTCGACCTCAATCCACTTGGTGAAATGGTCAATGGCTACTACTAGGAATCTTGTCTAGCGAACGGAAGGTGGGAATGGACCCAGGATGTCTATTCCCCACTATTGAAAAGGCCATGCACAACTAATTGGGGAGAGCTCTCTAGAAGGTTTCCGGGGAACTATCGAATGTTCTTGACATTGGATGCAACAGTGAACCATTTCTCCAACATCCTTTTTATGGTGGGCCAGTAGTACCCCTGTAGCAGTGTTTTTTTGGCAAGGCTAGAGCTCACCTCATAGGCCCTACAAATCCCCTCATTAATTTCTTTTAGAACATAGTCACCATCTTCGGTTCGGATGTACTTCAACCAAGGATGGGTTTTGGACCGGCGATAAAGATCATCCTTATACCAACTGTATTTCTTTGCTTTCTTTATTACCTGTTGTGCTTCTGATCTCTTTTTTGGAAATATCCCTTTGGAGAGGTACTGGATGATAGGATCCATCCAACTTCCTTCTCAATTCACAAGTAACATGGGCATAATCTCTGTCATGGGAGATTTTTGAATTGCAATTGGGATATTTTTTAGGATCGCCCCTCTACCTGCAGTCACCGATTTAGCAATCTCATCAGCCCTCTCATTCTCAATCCTAGGGATCCAACTACCGAACTGTCCTCCTTCCAGAAGAGCCTGTTTGGTGAGCTCCAAATGTTTCTTTAATGATGCCTCTTTCACAGTATAATTGCCATCAGTTTGATTGACAACTAGCTGAGAATCACTACAAATTATCAGATGTTCCATCTTTATCTCCCGAACCAATGAGAGACCAGTTAGTAATGCTTTATATTCCGCTGCATTATTAGAGATCGAGAAATCCAACTTCACAACATATTTGATAATTACCTTGTGAGGCCCCTTCAGTACTATCCCGATGCCCGATCCTTCTGAGCTCATGGCTCCATCTACATACATCTCCCATATTTCTTTTTTTCTCAATTGGCATGAGTTCTGCTATAAAGTCTACCAAAATCTAGCATTTTATAGCTCTTCTTGACTCATACAAGATACCTAAACTACCAATCCGTACCACCCATTAGCTATTCTGCCTGAGGTCTCCGGTTTCTGAAGGATTTTCCTTAGTGGTAAATTCGTTCGAATGATAACCTGAGGCGCCTCACAATAATGCCTTAGTTTTTACGAAGCTATGAAAAGGTCTAAGGCATGTTTTTCAAGGGTCGGATATCAAAGCTCGGCATCCTGTAGGACCTTGCTAAGATAGTAGATAAGTTGTTATTCACTAGACTCTTCCCTGACCAATACTGCGGCGATTTTCAGCATTTGTGGATAAATACAAATACAAATCTTTCTCTGGGATCGGGCGACTAAGTAGAGGAGGGGTTGTTAGGAATTTATTCAATTCCTCAAAAGATCTCTGGCATTCTTCCGTCCACTCAAACTTCTTCAAATTCTTGAGGGTTTTAAAGAAAGGTTGTCACTTCTTAACCAAACATAAGATGAACCTTCCCAATGTCGTAATTTGCCCATTCAACCTTTAGACCTCTCGAATATTAGAGGGCGGGTTCATCTTTAATATTGCCTCTATCTTATCAAGATTTGCCTCAATTCCCCTCTGTAAGACCATATACCCCAAGAATTTCCCAGTTAGAACTCCAAATACACATTTCTCTGGGTTTAGCTTCAAATTATAGGAGTTCATAATTTTTAATATCATTTCGATGTCCTTGGGATGATCTATACTATGCCTATTTGTTATGATCATATCATCCATGTATACTTCCATATTCTTGCCGATCTACTGTCTGAACATATGATTGACTAACCTTTGGTAGGTTGCCCCAGCGTTTTTCAATCCAAATGGCATCATTTTGTAGCAGTAAGTGCCTTGATCAATTACAAAGTAGGTCTTCTCCTCATTAGACCTATGCATCAAAATCTAATGATAACCTGCCTTCGCATCTAGGAAGGAGTACAGTTCATGCCCTGCAGTGGAATCTACTAACTGGTCAATACTCGATAAAGGATAGTTGTCTTTAAGATAAGCCTTATTAAGATCTGGGAAGTCAACACACATCCTAAACGTGCCATTAGGTTTCTTGACCAGAACAACATTATCCAACCATTCCGGATAGTAAACCTCCCAAATCACCCTATCTTCTAGCAATTTCTAAACCTCATATGCAATATCAATCTATTTTTCTGTGGAATGTTTCCTCTTTTTTTTTGAACTATTGGCCTGATCGCTGGATCAATGCTGAGCTTATGGGTGATAACTTCCCTACTCACACTTGCCAGGTCCCAAATATCCCATGCAAATGAGTTAGGATTCTCTCTCAATACTCGGAAGGTCTCTGTTTCAACTTCTTCAATCAGTGAGGCCCCAATCTGAACCTCCTTCCCAACTTTTATCCCTATCTTCATTGTTTCTCCCTCCAATTCAGCCTTATGTTTTCTATCCAAGCCCTCTAGCTGCTCGATCTATAAAGTCGGAAAGACTCCTTTTAGAGCATTAAAGTAGGTCTTCCTTGCGGTTTCTTGATAACCCTTTAACACCTTCACTCCCCCAAATGTGAGGATCTTCATTGTCAAGTATCTTATGCAAGTTACCGCACAAGTGTCATATAGTACTGGTCGCCCAATAATGGCATTGTAGGCAAAAGGAATATCAGCTACCATGAACTCTACCTTAATTTCCTTTGTCATATCACCGTCTCCGAGCTCCACATCCAACATTACCGACCCTTCCACTGGCATAACCTTTCCTCTTAATCCCACCAGAGGGGTCGCTACAGGTTTTAGGCTCTTCTCTGAGAGCCCCATCATTTTAAAAAGGGCAAAGGTGATTATATTAACTGAACTTCCATCGTCTACCAACATCCTTTGAACTAGAAAATTGTTCAGGTATCCTGAAATGACCATGGCGTCATTATGAGGAGCGATCACCTTGCCTCTATCATCCTCTAAGAAAGTCATGGGACCAAATGTTTTTTCAACAGCTCTAGATGAGCTGACCGAATACACATCTCTCACAACAAGCTTCCTTTTAATTGAACTGTCTCCTCATGAACTTCCCCCAACTATAATATATATTTCACCCGATACATCTTTTTTATGCTTTTTCTGTTCGGGTTCCTAAGGTTTGGTCCTCTCACAAGATCTGCCTCGTAGTTCCCTGTCTCTATCTTGGCGGAAAAACTGCCTAACCCCTGGCACACCTTTCTGTATCAACTTCTCAATTTCTTCCATCAGGTGCCAGCAGTCTTCAGTGTCATATCCCTTATCTCTATGGAACTGACAATATTTGTTATTATCTCTCCTACCTATTGAGGAGTTGCTCATCTTCCTAGGCCACTGAACCATTTCACTTATGTCCTTTATCCACATCAGGACATACGTTATAGCTGCAGACAAAGGGGTAAATTGTTTATCCCTCCTATCTGGCCCATAATTTCTCCTGCTTCCCGCTTCATTGTACACCATGGGTTGATACTGACGATCGCCCTAGTGATCCCTCTGCCCTCTGGATGAGCCTCCTTCTTTCTTTTTATGTCTCTGGTCAAAATCCTGCATCCCATCATCAATTTGAATATGCATCTGTGCAACTGCCATCAAAGTTGATATGGTCCGTGGGGGATTGGATAGTAATTCCTTCCTCAAATCATGATTTGAGGTTCCATTCAACATTGTTATGTAGGCGATATCCCTATTTAGATCCTCAATCTGGATTGCTTTTCTGTTGAAACGTTCTACATATCTTCGAAGATTCTCCCCCTCCCTCTGGACTATAGCAAGTAGGTCGGTAAAGATCTTTTTGGGTGTGATGGAGGCTATGAACCTGGCTTGGAAAAGGTTGGAGAGTTGTGAAAATGATGTAACGGATTTGGGAGGTAAGGTCTGGTACCAGTCTTGGGCGAGGCCTTTTAGTGTTGTTGGGAAGAGCTTACACAGGACATGGTCTAAATGTGTTTGGGCATTGATCATGGTTCGGTATTTGTGTACATGGCTTTTAGGGCAAGTGGACCCATCATAAGATTACATGTGTGTAGGGATTCTGAACTTCGGAGGATAACTAGCTGTAACAATGCTATCACAGAGAGGAGAATATGTTTGTAGGGCAAAGTCCATCTCATTCACCCTAATGCCAATCTTGCCAACGATCTCGCAAATCTTCTTCTCTAGCCGCACAGGGCTATCTTTCTCCTCAAGCTCTCCGTTGGACCAAGGTTCATCTTGATCGACCTAAACAATTTTATCCAATCCCTCCAAGGGAACTGCTTGAGAAGTGTCCTTGGGGCGGTGTGAGGCCTCGCCCGAACGCCCCTCCCCTCGCTCGTGGGGGAAAATGCCTTAAGGAAAGGCGCGAGCGATATTTAAGGGAGGTTTAAGGAACGGATTTTGGTGCTCACGATTGGATGCGGCTATCGCCTCAGAAAATTGATTTTTGATTTTGAAAAGGATTCGGGAGTCGCCACCCTAATTTATTTTAAATGGAAAAATTAAGGAAAAAACCCAATTTGACTCCAATTTTATTAATCTTTTGATTAATTTTACCCAAGGATAAAATCATTAATCTTCGAACCAAGTTTGGGCTCGGGGACTAGATTTTTGGTTTTGAATAATCTCGATTTGGCATTTAAATCTGATTTGACTTTTGAAAAATGATTTCATGGATGACGGATATTGATGATAATAATGCATGAGCATGGCATAATTAATGAGACAGGAAAAATAAAGAGCAAGTATTTAAAGTGCGGGTATTTAAACATCCACAAGTAAAGGAGAGTATTTCCTCTAACCCTTA
>CATKHJ010367213.1:0-25807 GCA_949750685.1 Vernicia montana | reverse complement strand
CAAAGTTGTGTGATACAACTAAGTCAATCTCGATTTTGATCTTGGCAATCAAGTTGAATTGATCTAACATTTCAAGTTAGTGTATTTTTCAGTTAAAAATGTCTTATTAGTGCTTGAGAATGAAGAACTTAGAGAATTCTCTAAGTGTTCTGCCTGTCCTATAAATTGCGTCCGCAACAAGCCAGTAGCGCCCACAACTAATCCATAGCGACCGCTACCAAGCTATGAGCCATAATATGAAAAACATCCAGTAGCGTTAACGGTCAGCCTCGCGACCGTGACTCAGAGCACGATATGCATATAGCGATCGCGATATGTGTGTTGCGACCACAACATTCATAAGGTAGAAATCAAGTGCAACGGTAACATCAGCAGTGAACGGGGTTATGCCACGTGGCACTAACCATTGGAGCCATTTGAAGATCGCGACCACAATTTGTGTATAGCGACCGCAATTAAGCAATGGCGAGCGCAATATTGCAATTGCGAATGCGAAATTGCCCTGACCAGCATTTAATGCTGGATTTGTTACTGTAGCAAGCTGATTTGGTTATCATTTCTTTATAACAGCTCTTTTGATGGGTGATCACTATAAATACCCCATCAAAATGAGTTGAGGATACCAATTAACAATCCAACAACCAAACTCTTACAAATTTATTCTCAAAGCTTTCAAGTTTCCTAAACACTTTGTGTGTTTGTTGTAAGAGCATTCATTGCTCAAAAAGGGTTTAGTGTTAGCCATTAAACACTTATTAGGTTGGGAGAGTGATCCTTGTAAAACTCTTGTTGGGTCTGAGTGTTAGCCTAAGTAAAAACACTTATGAAGTTTTTAGTGTGAGCCTTGAAAACACTTGTAAAGTTTGGTGTGAGCTTGAAAACACTAAGTTGGGAGTGAACTTGTTAAAACTCCATAGATAGTGAAATACCCGATTGTTGATTGGGGAGTGGATGTAGGATTGGTTATAATCCGAACCACTATAAATCTTTGTGTTCTTTCTATTCCTCTACTCTTTCTCATTTAATTTTTTAATTGTCCACCAATTCAACCCCCCTTCTTGGTTCATATTGGGCTACAACAAGTATTTTATTTTTGGGCTGAATCTCTGTTGTTGGGCTTTAATTCTATGATCCTGTAATAAATGAACAAAGTCAAGAGAGCCAAGCTGGTTGCCTAGCGAAGAGCCTCCGACGCTTAAGTTAATATTAGTTCTATATTTGTAAGAAGAAAGGAGATAAGAAATATATAGAGTTCAATCTGACATCATTTATGATTTCCTTCTTTCCAAATCTGTCGATATTTCTGATTAAATCTTCTTGCCCCAAGCCCTTTAGGTTAAAAGGTAAATGGGGGAAAGGTAAGATACCTTTTGATTGATGGAGTCGGTGCTCAGGCTCTGAAAGATAAGATATGTACTTGTCCTTATCCTTGTCAGATGGCAGGCAGTTGGTGTAGGAATAGGTGTGGGTACGCTGCATAAGTATGACTTTCTTCTGACAAAAGTAATATGATGTAAGTGTCTTATGACCTCAGCTTTCTTAATGAAACTTGCTGAACAAGCTGCATTTATTGCAAGGAGGGCGAAGAGCCTTGGTGTAGGGCAAAGTGGTATCTTCGTTTTAGTATGGTGGAGAATGGCCTTCTAGGCTTTTCCCTAATTGGCCTTTTATTCAGTCTTCATTCTTCTCATATTTTGCATTAATATTGTACCATAATGAGCTTTATAATTAATTTAGGCCCAGCACATTATTGACCATTTTTGTCCCTCATCAGAGGCCCCCCTGTTTCATTTGAAGCGAAGAGCCTTAACAAAACTTCGATAGAAACACTTCATATTCTAAGATGTGTTAAATCTAGTAGAAAAGAGTCTTTACCTACTTCGCCAGAGGCGAAGTGTTTATACTGACTATACAATCTGCTCCAACAGCTGTCATGTGAGGCATGTCAATCATTTTCAATCCATTTAATGCGCTTGACAGTTGAGCGAGCTTTTCATTAATTGCCTGTCTTTTTGAACGCATGTATGTACACGTGGCACCAAACAAGTACAAACTGGTACGATTTTCAAGGAATTTTTAAATTGTTAACCGCCTTTTAGGTTTTTCCCTTCATTGAGCGACGGTTGGTAAGGGTTTCTTCTCTATATAAACCTTCCCATTCATCACTTTAGAGCTCCTATTTGCTTCCTGTGATTTTGTGAATTTATTTCCGCTTCCTTTCTTCTCTCAAAACTTTCAAAAGTTATCTTTTTGCTTTCATTCGAACTTCAATGGCTCCCAAGAAAGACACTTATCTAAGGAGAGACAGAGTTAGCGCTGCTCAATTTCAAGAAATCTTGAACCAAATTTGGGGGAAAATTGAGCCCATTGGTCAAATTGGTGAGTTTGCAGCTTTTAGCGATAATCTGGAATTCAGTAAGAAATTTATCTTTCGGCTTGCTCAATTTCACGAGAGAGTTTACTCGAGCTACCTAAATGCTGCGCTTCCCAAAGACCTGGGTCATTATATCATTTTTTATCATCAATTGGAGGCTAGTCTCTTATTTCCTCCCACTAAATTCATGGTGGAGTGCTTCAACTATTTTCAAGTCAATCCCATGATATTGACTCCCAATTCCATTAGAGATATGCATTGCTTCGAAGTTCTCTGCTTCGCCTATGGGATTCAGCCCACTTCTCGACTCTTCCAATGTTTCTTCATCCTTCTGAGTGCCCAGGGATCCCCTGGTGTATATATGACTTCCGCTAGGCCCCTTCGGGAGGCAAGGATAGAAAAATAAAAGATTGGAAGAAAAAATTTGGAGTGATCGAGATTACTGATGGTCTTGGCTCTAAATCGACTGGTTTTGGATTTTCCGGTCACCTGCTGCTGCCAGTCGAAGTTCTAAGTGAATGGCTAGAGCTATTGACAAATAGCGAAAAACAGACCTTAGGACTCTCGTTGGCGAGAGATATGTGTATGATGCTGAAAAGATGGGGTCCGCCATACATTTAAGGGATGTTGAAGGAAATCCAACCCCAAAAATATGCCTTATGGACGTCCAAGGTATATTTCTCATTCAAAAAATTTTATAATTATATCCCATATTGAGATTATGCATACTTGTACTTTTTCTGAAATTTGCATTGCGTTTGCAGTTGAGGCAAAGAATCCTGAATGTTATCAGGATATTTTGAAGATGACAGAGAGGGTATCTCCCAGGAATTATATCCCAGCCTCTGAGCTGCCCATCATAGATCCTTCCACCGGGAGGTTAAGGGTACGAGTCGAAGCTGACTTTGGTCCTCCGCCAGCTAAAGACTCCAGTAAGTAAACTAAGAAACTTCTAGGGGAGGTACCTACGGCAAGGCGAAGACTTGTCAAAGCCTCTGACCCAACTGTGCCCATCAATGTCCCTCGCCCTGCTACTGTTCCCTGCCTGGGAATATCCATCAAGCCCCCTGGCGGAGTTGTTCCTCCTCTTCCCCCTCCCTTATCTCTTCCTCCTACTGATAAGGGGAAGAGGGTGATACCTCCAATTAAAAAGGAGCCGAAGAGAAAAGGTCCTCCTCCTCCAAGCGTCTTGGAGGTCTTTGCTCATAACTTTGGAGCAACGAAGAAATTGGGGGATCTCGAGAGACAATTGGAGGATGTTGCTGATGATGAGCCTTTTAATGCCAAGCTGGCCTCGATGGCAAAGGATTTACTTGGATCGAAATCTGAAAAAGATATAACTAACAATTCCATCACTCTTACTTCTGCTTTGCCTTTTATTTTAACATCTTTGGGTGATTCTGATTTTGAGATACCCAAGAATGATAAAATAAAATGGTCGAGGAGTGTTAAGGCTGGAAGACCTCCCACTGCTTCAGAAATATTGGCGTGGGAGAGATATGTGGCGAAGAAGACCTCTTCGCCTGATTTCACCAAACTTCGCCTCCTTTATCTTTCTCCTGAGAAGATTCCGGTTGTCGAAGAACAGCTGGCTTTAGAAGGCATTTTGCTTCATTTATTTCATATTTCCTCCATTTTTTTAATATCTTAGTTTTGCTAATATTTGAGATTTTCGTTATTGTAGATTCGGAGCTGATTACTACTCTTCTCCTTTGGAGTCGCTTCAACTTTCTCCAGTTCCTTCATTGTCTCCAATAATTGATTCTTCCCCAGCTCCCACAATCATTCTGGAGGAGCCACAAATAAAGATAACTTTTCTTCCTGCCAAACTTCCTAAAAAGAAATTAACAATAAAGGAATTTTTGGTAGGGAGGAAAAAGAATGCAGTTTCGCCCAATTCCTCTTCAACAACTCTTTTTGACTCTTCCGAACCTCATCTTAAGCGACAACGAGTTGAGGAGCGGGTTGATGCGAGCGAAAGGGTTATTGCCAGAGTTTCATTACCGATAGTTTCTGCAGTGCCTCTTTCCTTCCTTCGGCCTGCTCCTACATCCCTATTAAAGTCTGCTGGAGAGGCTTTGGATAGGCACCAACAAATACTTAAAGAAGTAAATACTTTTTCTTATTGATTTCTAAATGAGTTGTCCTTTGAATCCAACTAATCAAGATTTTATGCAGGCAATTCTGGACTCAGATAAGCTTCGCACTCAATTAGGCCTCATGGAGGATCATTATGATGCTACTAGGAAAGCTACTGAGAAGAGGCAAGAAGCTTGTCTTAAGCTAGAGGCGGAACTTCTTGCAGCCAGAACTGCTTTGGAGGAGGAAGAACGAGCCAATATAGAGGCCCAGTTAAAAATAAGCAATGAAACCTATCAAAAAGCTGAAGCCGAAGTGGAAGCTCTTCGATCTACTCTGGTTGAGAGAGACTTGTCCTTGGTAAAAAAAGGATAAAGTAATTGCTGAAAAGGACAAGTCTGCTCTTGACCTTACTACCAAGCTAGAAGATTTAAGAAAACACAATGAAGAGCTCGCCCTTGAAGTAGAGGAGTCAAGGAAGGAGTTAGGTGGCGGGTGGGAGACGGTCATAAGATTAACATCTGGACAGAACCATAGTTACCAGACGATATTAACTCTTGTGTTAAATCCCCTGTAGTTCCAGGTACTGAACTAGTTATGGTGAACAACCTTATGGAGTTAGGGAAGCAATCATGGGATGTTGATATGATTACTGATGTATTTAATGACAGAGATCGGAACTTGATTTTGCAAATTCCTTGAAGTGGCATTCCAGTAGAAGATAGCCTTTTTTGGGTTCATGAAAAGCAAGGGGAATATTCTGTGAAAAGTGCCTATAAGCACATGACTAGAGGCATAGTTGAGTTGAATCAACATTCTTCTCGTGATATTTGGAAGAAGCTGTGGTCTGTCAAAGTACCCCCAAAAGTGAAAAATCTGATCTGGAGAGCCTGCAACAATTGTCTTTCAGCTAAAGATTTGCTTCGAATAAGACACCTTAATGTGGATTTGCTTTGCCCTGTTTGTAATGCAGCATTTGAATCAATCTTCCATTCTCTTGCTAATTGTTCCTTTGCCAAAGATTGCTGGAGTTTCCTTGGCATTGTTGCTACCAGAGGTATGTGCTCAAATTTTGTGGATTGGTTTGCTTACTTTCTATCAGTCAGTAGCAGGGATGTTTTGCCAATGGGTTGCATGATTCTCTAGTGCCTATGGTGAAACCGTAATGAAATTGTATGGAACAACAAGAGACAGAGGGTCTCTCTGTTGCTCAACCTGGCTGGTTCTTTTCTCTTCCAATGGCAGTTTGCACAAGTGGCTTCTAATGAGACCCAGTTCCCTCACTCAAATGGAGGTGTGATGTGTTGGAAGAAGCCAAGACATGGCTGGATGAAATGTAATGTGGATGGCACTCTTTTCCATTCACAAGGCAAACTTGGGTTTGGTTGGGTTCTGCGTGACAACAATGGTTCTTTCATAGCAGCTGGTAATGGGAGTTATGCAGGTCCAATGGACACCAGTATATCATAAACTATTAGCTTTCGCGAAGCTTTGAGTTGGTTGAAAGCTAATTCTATCTCCAAAGTGATAGTCGAAACAAATGCTCTTGTCATTGCTCAAGTTCTTAACTCCTCAACTTATGATGCCTCTTATTTGGGTTTGATTATATCGGAATGCAAATCCTTGTTAAAGGATATTAATGACTGTGAAATTTGCTATGTTAGGAGGTCAGCGAATAAGGTTGCACACTTGTTAGCTCGTGCATCTTGTTCTATGTCTGATGTCCATGAGTGGGGCTCTACCCTCCCTGCGTTTATTTGTAATAACTTTTGATATTTGCTATTAAAATTCCATCTCTTTAAAAAAAAAAAAAAATACACATGCAGAAATAATCAATTAATTAACAAAAAAGATTCGCCACGTGCACGTCCCAAACACTCATGACTAAACCCATGTTTTTTCCTATAAATACCAATCCATTTCACTTCTCATTTCACCACAATAGCTAGCCTCTCTTCTTCTCTTATAAACAATAACTAATTCTTCTTTGTTCTCTCTTAGCCTTTGCTTTCTTATTCTCTTCCATGTCTGTGTTGCTCAAATAAATCAAGAAACATGGCATCAGAACCAATGAGGCCGCTCACAGCCAAACGAGTGCCAACTCAACCGCTAAAATGTGGCCGAGCCAATTTTGAGATTCCAATTTGAGGTTGGTGTTTCAAAGCTTTGGGATAAAAATGATATGCAATTTTAATGTTTCAGATAACGTGCAGGTATGTAGAAAAATAAGTACAATAACCAAAAAAATGTATAAAAGTGAAAAACAAATAGCGGAAATCTAAAAATTTTATACCTAGCGTGTAATTGTAACAAAGACAAAAAATTGAGTAGTGTAATTTCCTCAAATATGATCCATCAGAGTACAGCCCATGGACAGACCAGGGTGACCATAATTGGCTTTCTCCACAGCATCTAATTGTATTGATAAATTTCTCGATCATTGAAGTCTCAGTGGTAGTATCTAGAGTTTCAACTGCAGCTGCCCGGATTTGGGTTTGTTGGCAGGTGGAAAGGTGGCGGCAACTATCACTTCGTAAGTCGCCCTCGCCGTTGCAGTCACAAATGAGAGTCGTCATCGTAGTCACAAATGAGAATCGCTATCGCCGAGAGAGAGAAGGAAAATGTGTTTGGATTTGGGTGCCCCAATTTTTAACAGATTGCCCCCTAGAAACACACTTATTCTCTCAAAAACCTAGACTTCTTTTTTTTTTTTTAATTGAAATTAGACTTAACGTACTATTTATGAATTTACAAGTGCAAATGCAAATGCCGACTTGATGCGGGAATTTACAAGAGCTGGTAGGATTCTATTAAGCTGTTGCCTGCTAGTATCCAGTTGGGATTTGATAGCTCAAGTTAATGATATTAGCATAATATCGAGTTCACTCTTAATTCAACTAGTAATTTTCTACAAATTTGTAGCCAAAAGAAAATTACAAAACCTAAAACAAGATAAATTAACAATAAAAATAAAGCCACTATTATAACACTTCATTAAGTACCAATGGTTATCACAGATATAAGACTCGACAACATCATGAGATTACCAATGGTTATCACTACGACCATATACAGTCAAAATTCAAATATTTGGAACATCAAAGAGGGAGAAAATACAAAAAAGAAAGGATAAAAAAAAAGAGGCTAACTATGGTAAGGGAAAACAAAAAATCAATCTGGCAGCTCATGGAAGAAAAATTATAGCCACCCTATGGAACTTCGAGCCTTCGAGACATCTCAAATAAATTAGGCACACCGAGATTGTTGCATCCACCACATGATTGGAGATATGAAGAAGCAAAACCAAATTTTAAAGAATAAACAAAAATAGTAATACATTGAAAAAAAAATAATAATAATCATTGCTAAAGAACAAGATATACATATTGGAATGACATGAATTTACAGAACAGTGTTGATATGAAGTGCTTTGAGCAGCGAAGTAGCCATTTGTTTCACCAACACTTGCCCTCCTGAGCTTTGCCCATCTCTACGTTCTTCGATCAAATTTTGAAGTTTCTGGGGCAAATCATTCTCCACAATCAATTGCTTTGGCCGAGGATGATGCTCATAGACAGCCTGGAAAAATAAATTTCAGTTAGTGATTTGTAATTATCACAAGTAGACAAGCAAACTGCTTTCTGATACAAAACTTGGTGCAGAAATAAATAACAAGAGAAAAATAAAAGTAAATTTAAAAGAACACCTTGATAATAAAATTTTCAATTCAGGTTTGATCCAAAAATAGATAAAGGATGTTAGTTGCAAATTGTTGAAAATTACTGAATATTGAGAATTTTACTTGGATGCTCTTAGTTATTTTATATTTTTTAAGGGAAACTTGTGTTTAGATTTAGGTTGAAGTTTCCTTGCATTAGCAAAACAGTTAATATCTACTTTTTGTACCCTCTGTCATGTAACTAGAACTATATATAAACTAAATAAATCAAAGAATAGTCACAGCCCTAAGAGGTTCAGTTTACAGAAACTGTATTGCTGTGTGTGCTGTGACTGTTACCTGGCCTACCATTTTCAACAAAAATGATCAGAAACTTCTCTACTTAAGCGGGCTCCCAAATACTTGTCCTATGCCAAATATACTTTGATTCAACTAGCATTTGCTTCCACAGTGTACGTAGAGGGAGAGACAGGGAGATTCCTTAGATAAAAAATTGGGTCTATATAAGAATATCTACCAAAACTTATGATCAATATATGATACCAAGAGATTTCATTTACTAATGAAACCTATCAATTCTTTGAGATGCAGCGGCACATAAAATAACCATGACTTGGTTAGAAGTGAAAACATTTCCCATCCATCAACATTAAGATATATACTCCCTCCATCCCAATTTGATAGTCCACTTTGAGTTTACACACAGATTAAGAAAATTGGATATTTTTAGTTGATACCCTTAATTTTTGCCACTTTCTTCCTAAAATATCCTTATTATTTTTTTTGGTAAGTCATACCCATTAAACACTTCATTAATGCTAGTTCACAATAATCAAAAAATTTTAACATATACTGATCCTATAAAACATCTCCTAACATTGGAATTCAAAATAGTTTTATTAAAAAAAGCAATTTCAAAGTCAAAGAAGTAGAAATTTATTATTAGGGATGATATTTATGTTAATTAATGAAGGATATTTTAGATAATTACTAGTTAAACTAACAATCAAAAAAGGAAAATGGACTATATTTTGGAATGGACAAAAAAGGAAATAAGGACTATCAAATTGGGACGGAGGGAGTATAATTATTGTTTTTTCACCTATTTCTTTAACAACACTAAGGAGCAGAAGCTGCCAATAAACATCATGGCCCCTGATCAACTAACTATTGAAGCATCAAATCCAAGTATTTATCTACATGTTAAACTCTTTGGCATAGGTACATATTAATTACTCCCACTTAATATCGTTAATACTGTATAATTTTCTGACAAAATAAATTATTCTGCAACATGAAATCAACAACATGCACACACAAGAACCGAGTCCAGATTCCTACCTTTATTAATTTAAGCAAATTTAACCGAGCAATTGCATCCTGATGGTCCAGCCTTGCAATGAGCAAAGGTGTCAAACCGTTAACAGCTAATGTAGTATTTATACGGGAAGATTTCCTGCATTCAAAAGAATAGCAAATTAACAATATACAATACAGACTTCAGAAAAACGAAAAGGCAAAATTTTTTTAAGAAATTTGGATTCCTATGGGAATATGTGCAGTCATACCATCTTATAAAAAATAAAAACAAAAACACAGACCAAGCTTTTCAGACAACTATAAATGCGACAATGATTGCTAAACAATATGCTATATGAGATGTCATCGTAATATTAGCGTTATACACATATCCTGATAGGATCCTGAGTTTGCAAGACAACTTATGGATGGTTCCTTGTTCTTTTGTCAACATATGTGGCTAAGTGAGAGAGAACAAGATCAGAGCTTGTTTTGGAGAGAAGCCCTAAGCCTCTAGAACTTGTTTTGAACTTGAATATTGACCTCCTTTTCTATTCCAAATGACCTATATAGAACATTAACGGTGAAACCAATAAACTAGGCAACAAATAGACTAAAGACTAGGACTATGAAACATGGATAATCAAAAAGACCACTTCATGTTACAAAGGTTTCCTAGTTCGCACAAGTTTTGTCAATGAAAACTCATCTGACAAAAAATGGATAAATTACTGTAATTTTTGATTGGTCAAGAGGAAAGGGTTCAAAAGACAGTCATGTCAGAGCTGAGACGCTTGAGAGGACTTAAGGCACTGCTACGTTCTGTATAGCCTCAAGTGACCTTCCTAACAACCAGCTGGTCGGCCAGGTACTACTGCTTGTCCCTCTTAATTCTTTCCGTACTCTCTTCTGATTATAAATTTCCCAATTTAAATTGACTAATGTCGAGTTTTGGCTATGAGTAAAAAATTGACTCTTTTTGTTAAATTCAGGAGACTAAAGTGTTGTATAATGTAATAACTCGACAAAAATAAATTATATTTTAAAATTTAGGGATTACAGTGTTATATAAATTGAAACGTTAAGGACTAAACTGTAATGAACAATTCATAATTTTATAAACAAGGGTTTAAGTGTTGGGCATGAACAAACCTCAAAGATTCAAAGCATAGTTACATGGTACATGGTACGTGGTATGGGTACTAGTACAAAATACGCCCCTTGGCTAGAAGTATGATACACTAGGGATAAGCTTAGTTGGTACACTATTTTGGGACGTGGTACATGAGTCACTGTGGCTGTATTTGAGAGTTTTCTGCCCACCAAAAATCTAATAATCACATATTTGGATTGCTAGGTTCCTTACGGCTTAAATTTTACATCTAGTAAAAATTTATACATCATCAAAAACCATCTAGTTGTAATTACCATAGAAATTATCACTATAGTAATATTATTATTATTTATTATTATTATTATTATTATTATTATTATTATTATTATTAGTTGTTGAAATTATTATTCTTGAGCAATTTAAAAAATATTAACAATCTTGTAGGGACTATAACCTCTTTGTCTCATTTTCACTCATCCTCTTAATGGATAATAATAAATAAATATCTAGCCCCACTTCCACTGAAAGTTTATCGTCTCTTCTCCTTCTCTTTTCCTGTAATTAGGTAGGCTTTTCCATTGGCCTTTCTCTAGATCAAAACTTCAATGCTCTTTCTTCATTATCATTAGTGTTGTTATCAGAAAATAACCACCATGGTCTTTCTTCATTATCATTAGGGTTGTTATCAGAAAATAACTGCAAATCAATTTAAAAAGCAAAAGCAGAAACAGGTCCCTAATTTAGGAGATCGAGATCATGTAGTGCAGAAGTACTGCAGTCTGGGATGCACATCCAGGATCGTGGTACCCTATGGGGGTGGGGCAGAGAGAGAAGAAGTGGGGCGGAGGGCGGAGTGATTAGGTAACTAAAATTAAAAGAGCTAATTTTGAAATGGTGGGGATTAAAGTGTTAATTATCTCAAACCTCAGGGGTGTGATACTAATTTACCTTACAAAAATGTTAAGCCCTCCAAAACTGCAAAATTAATCAAAAAGATTGATCTTATCCAAAAAAGGGAAGGATTTATTTTTAGGAATTTAGGGAAATCCATCTGATCATCATGATTGATCATCTTGATATAAAGTTCATCTTTAAAGGCTCTGATCTGATCAGTATATAGCATTGTAACTGTTAGGACAGCCACAGTACTCGATGAGAAAAATATGATTTTCAAGAATAAACAGTATGAGAAAAATATGATTTTCAAGAATAAACAATAATACAATATGAGATAACTTACGTGATTATTTTCAAGAATGGCTCCAAAATATGCACAAATTGTTGTTCTGGACAGCTCTGGAAGAATTTCACTAATTTCTGAACTGCATCCTTTTTTAGCAATGATTGTTCTACTTTGCGGTTGTCATTGTCATGAGCAAGGCAAACAGCGATTGAATCCAATGCTGTCACTGACCAAAAGACATCATCAAGCAGGCTTAAGTACACATCCAAACCACCATGGGCCCTTAGTTGCTCCCTTGAATTACGAGATGCATGAGCCATGTCACACAGTAAAGGTAATGCATACTGCTTTAAGGGAGAATCTGTCATAATGATATTCATCAAATGTGGAATGATTCCATTTTCAGCAGCTTGTTCCTGTCTCCTCTTATTTATTTTGCACAAATTAAATAGTGCATGGAGGACCTTCAAGAAAAGAAAAATGAAAAAGAACTATGAGAAGTGGATTTTTTGCAATACTTTAAGTATTTGGCAACAAGAGCATATGCACCACAACAAAGTACTAGAACACAAAGGGATAGAGAAGAACATAACAGTTTTTTTAATATGAAGTGCAATATATTTGGTATTATTCTCGAGAATCAAGATAAATTGGCAACTACAAAACAAAAGTTACCATTGCAGTGCAGCTGTTATGTCTTTATCTCTATCACAAGGCTCAGAAATACATTAACAGTCAATTTCTCAATTAATATGCAACAAATAAAAAGCAATATTCGGAAGGGGCAATAGGAAAAGTTTAATTGACAAAGGGGAAGTTTTTAAGACTATTCGAAAAGATGACATGAAGCTTTAATAATATAGTAAACTTTCAAGCACTTTCAACTGTAATATATCACTCAAATAATACAAACTATCACACCCTCACAAATTTCAACAGTCCTGTTGCAGTCTTGGCAGAAAATTAAAACCACCACCAAATTTAAAGAGGTGTATGTGTGCATATATATGTATTCCTGTATTCAGTCTGCAACTTCAAGAAAACATTTACAAGCAGCTTGTGGCAAGCCTTTTACAAGTTCTTTTAATTATTTATTATTTTTTTCATCAAAATATTCTTTTAAGGAAAATATTCTTCTAATTTATTAAACTTTATTTAATTTTCATAAATTCAAACAATAAATTTTCTCTAAAAATCAATCTATGAATCCAAAACTGTTGATTACTTTTTTTTTTATTCAAAATATTCTTTTAATTTTTTTAAGTGAAAATATTTTTCTAATTTAAATTTTAGATAGAAAATGAAAAATTATTTTGCCACATTAAAATTTAAATAAGTTGTTTATTGATTTGAATATAAAACCATCTAATAGATCTTAAATCTTAATTATTGAATTGTTACTTTCTATACAAGAATTTATACAAATTCTTGAGGTTATCTAATAGATTTAATAGTTTCTGGCAAAAAAAAAAAAAAATAGATTTAATATTAGAAAAATATCTTCTAATTTAGTAAGTATAAATTAAAAGAATATTTTTACTTAAAAAAAATTAAAACAATATTTTGAATGAAAAAAAAAAAAAAGTATGCAGATAATGAAGGCTAACCTCATGATGAATTTGCTCTACAAGAGGGCCATCTTTGAGTTCAAGGTTTGGGATCAAGAACTTAATCGCATCTGCCCGCTGAAGATTCTCTAAGCAATTGGGATCAGTTGATAGATTATTTATGCATTTGAGTAACTGCAAATTAATAAAGTGCAGCAATATCAGATCTATTTTTAAGTATAGAGATAGAGATAGATAGATAGATAGAGAGAGAGAGAGAGAGAGAGAGAAGCTGAAGAATAAGGCTGATAGCAAACTTTCTTAGGTACCTTTAAGAGAATAGGCGGCTCAATTCTATTGAACATCTGAAAAAGACGGCTAAGCAAGCTTTGGCTACACATATAGGATTTTACAGTTGTATCTGCTTGAGAAAACTCGAGTAGAAGGTCCGCCACCTTTTCTAGGTAATCCCTGGCAACTTCTGCATTCATTGTTGACACCATGTGCGAAAGTAATCCAGATGATGTTGCACTCCCTGGTCTAGCATTCAAAACACCTGAACCAGACAGCACACCTGAAGTTGTTTGAGATGCAATTCCAGATGTGGAAGCAGCTCCATCATTAGATGCCAATGTTCCCAGCTTTTTATTTACCGTCTTATGCGAAATTCTAGGTGTAGAGTCTAGATTTCCATTTTCTCTTCCACGCCCTGTCACCTCTATGAAAAATAAAACAAGATTATTCACCTTTACAAAAAATATGTGTTCCATACTGGAGAAATCAGCCACTAGTGCCACTAATTTACTGTAATAAAAGATAGTGAAATAAGAAAATGAGAAATATAAACTAATATTTCAAGCAGATATACGAGTGCAAAGTAGAAAAGTGAAATTTAAAAAAAGCTCCCCAAGTTAAACTTGTAACTCTCTGAGTTTTTACTACCAAAATAGATTTGCAATCAACCATTGAGGACAGCCATATGCCACAAAAAGTTCAATCAGAACTCAGATTCCAGAGGTTGCTTATCACATTCATCAAGAGCACATTTCTAAGGCAAACTCTTACAATTTCTAATGGCAACAATAGTTTAACTACGAAGTGAACATCATTTGACCATTCCAACAAAGCAAAGAATAGTAAGATGAATACAAACAGTTACCTGCAAATTCTGCCATCAAAAAGTCTAATTCACCATTTGTTTTCTTTTCAACAGATGTGTGTAATAGAGGCAATATACTTTCATGTCTCTCCAACCCTGAGAGGTGGCGTACATACTCCAACTGACCAGAGAAATGCCCAGAAGGTGGTTCTTTTTCCAACAAGCTTAAAAGAGGTCGAACTTGCTCCGGTTGAGTAGATGCCGTGGTAGAAAGTCCATTTGATACACTTTCAATCAATTTTGGCGGCCTGTCAGTAGATGTCCTGTTAGTGGAACCAGTGACTCGCTGCTGCCGAGCATCAGTTTCCGCTCGAGATGAATCAATTTTCCATCGTTCTAAGTTGTCTCTCTCTTTGGAAGCTGTTGCTGAAGATTCCTTGGTAGCTATATTTCCAGCTTTTTCTAAACCAACGGAAGTTTCCAATGCTGCATGGCTAGACTGTGGTCTATCAGTATCTGGCACAAGGTATCTGGTATCTGGTTGAATGGCATCCATCCTTTGTGAATGTGAAGTAGAAGCACGAGAAGGTTCTTGAGTGCCCATTGACATGGGATGCTCTATCATCCCATGCCTAACCTTAAGGCCTTCAGGTTGATCCAGTGCAGAAAGTGATACCTCACTCTGAATGAAAATAGGATGGCTGGGATCCAATTGACCAGAACGTGGTCGTTGAACTGAACCATCCAGTTGAAATCCAGTTCCAACAGAAATAGAAGCTAGCCTAGTTGCCTCATTCAAACTATAGAGAGTGTTTATAAGCCTAAGAAGTATTCCATTTTTTGCAGCTATGCGACAGAAATCATTTCTTGGGGTAGATCTCTGAAGCTTAAAGACCTGCCACATGCCATCAATAGCTAGATGAACCATTTCCCTGGAAGTGAAGAGCAAAAAAGTGCATTAAGTAAGACTAGCCTTTTTTAAATATGCATTGTATGTGATACTTGCTATTTAACATGTGAATCTTTTTATTAATTAAAACAATGATGAATACACAATGCAAAAGTATTCAACCATTCTAGTGTTGTATTTCCAGCTTTGCTGGAAAATCTGTCCAGATGTCCTTAGGTGTCTTATTTTGAGTACTTGTTTTCAGATGACATTATTCCTTTTAGACTTTTTTGGAAGTTCAAATCCTTACAGGTTTGACATTATTCTTTTTACACATTTTTGGAAGTTCAATTATGTACAGGTTTGGGAGTTGTTTGGACTCCTTAATGCTTAAATTCAGGTTTTCATCGATAAAATAATTTCCTGAAATTGCTGCTCTTGAATTACTGTTCAACAATATGATTCATTACTCTCTTAAGTGGCAGCCATATAAATAAAATAGCGTTCATCAATACTACTCATATTCAGTGTGCTGATCTGCAAGCTGTCCTGTGTCAATAAAAGACGACAATGGCAAGGTTTTGGTCAAAGAAAAGGATACTAAAGAAAGATGAAGAAGCTACTTTTTAGTGTCAGCCATATAGACAACCAATAGAAAAAAAGGAATGTCAACTACACTCAAAGACTTACAATCCCAGAAGTTAGGGAAGCTCAAAGAAAGATGGAGTAGATATCCCTATTGAAGTTTGAAAGTGCCTTAGGGAGGTAGGAATAATGTGGTTGACTAGATTGTTAATAATATTTGATATGAAATAAAATACCCGAGGAATGAAAGAATGGCACCCATGTCATATATTTGAGAATAAAGGAAATATCCAAGATGCTCAAACTGTAGTGGTATCAAGCTCTCAAGTCACTCAATGGAGCATTGGAAGAGAGTAGCAAAACACATATTAAGATATGACAATCATCTCAAATAACCAAATTGGCTTTATGCCAAGAAAATAAACCATGAAAGCAACACATTTTCTAAAAAGAACATTAACAGAGAAATTAAAAGAAAATATCCATGTGATCTTATCAATCTATAGAAATGTTATGATGAAGTACTGAAAGATATTCTATGGTCGATTTTGGAATGGAAAAGAGTATCTATTAGATGCATAAAGCTGTTGAAGGATATATATGAACAGACAGTCACTAGTGCTAGAAAAGTCACGAGTGAGAGAACATTTCCTATTACAGTTGTACTCATCAAGGAATGGCCTTGAGCCCTTATCTTTTTTGTTTTAGTCATAGATGAGTTGACAAAGTATATCTGAGAATATACCTCTTGGTGTATGATACTTGCACATAACAGTGTTAATATCTGGCGCACACACATATGTAAGCTTCATAAATGTATATGCATCGCAAGTTTAGTAATGAAGGATATGTGGTCGAGGTGAGGTTGCTTAGATGCTGTAAAGGTCACACAGCACATATTTCATATATCTGGGATTTTATCACATCAGACTTCTGTCATACTTTGCCATTTCATCCATCCTGCTACAATCCTATGGTTAACATCCTAATTGCTTTCCCCATATACAAGATCATGTGGCAGAAATGAAAATGCCAAGATGGATGCATGGAGATACAAAAATGTATTGAATAAGAAATGAATACATTCTCACAAAGGTGGAAGTAGTACTTGTTAAGGAAAAGTTGACAGAAAAGAGATCAAGATGGTTTGGGCATGTGCAGTGTAGACCAATAAATGCTCCTCCAATTTAAAAAGTTGATCACATTGAAGTGGTAGAAGACAAGAAAGGGAGAGGTAGGCATTACATGACATGGAAGTAGTGAAAAAGGGTTTAGCCACACTAGATCTTTCTGAAGATGTAGCCGTAAATTGAGTGGACTGGAGGAAAATAATCCGTATAGCCAATCCTTACTGTTTGAGATTAAGGCTTAATTGAAATAAGTTGAGTATCTAAGTCCAAATTATAATACAGGCATTAGATTTTAAATTCAGGACAAAATCAGGGAGGGGCAGGGCAAAGTTGCATAAACCCATATCCACCCTGTTACCTTAAGGGATTCATCATTGGGTTCAGTGCAGAGCATGGATTTCCCATCAGGGTGCAGTAAAATTTCCACCACACAAGACACATGAGAGCAACAGCAATGAACATTCTTTTTGTCTAAAGAGCAGCTGTAATTTAGAAATCTTCCTGATCATCCTTTGTCTAAAAAATCAGAAAAGAAGGAAATTGCTAAAATAGTTTGACTGAAACTCATCAATTCCATTGTGTACATTGAGAAGTACAGCATTCATGGCATGCAACAAATAGGCCTTTCCCCAAAATCAATGATTAAGCATTCAATTTATAAAGGAAATAAAATGGCTACCTTTCAAAACATAATTGGTCCATTATAAAGTACAAACCTGTATTTTGCATAATCAGCCTCTAGAAAGCCCACCAGAACAGGTATTCCACGACAAGCAATGAACATTTGCAATGTCAAATGACTACACCAAAAAGGTCATCATTCTCAGTTATAAACCAGGAGTTTCTAACAGAAACCAATACTACGAATTTTAACAACACAAAGGAGAAATTTCCACCTCGATTGACAAAGCTGCTGCAAGAAATAGGCTGCCTCCATTCGCACTTCCCGGGGACGATCAGGTCCAGCAAAGCTCATGACCACTGGGATCTGTCATTCAACTTTAACAATAAATAGAATTGGATATGAATTCAAACAATATTGTACTCCCTGCACTGTGAAAAGGATGGGGAAAAGAGAGGGGTAGAAATAGTCTTAAAACCCAAATAAAAAGCACTTTGTAAATAGCTAGGACCTCAGTTCAGTAAAAAGCAGTGTACGTTTGTTTGTAATAAGTTCATTGCTGAAAAAAGTACTGATTTCAATTTTTTATTTTCATTATCCCACATTGAATAAAAAGTGAAATCTGTAGAGCATTCACTTTTCTAAAGGGAAGTCCTTTTTCTGTAATCTCTGAGCGTAAACTAATTAGGTAGCAACTATATGCTACTCTATTTAGTGCATTTCAAGTTATGACCTTTAACATATAATTTATTTCTTCCTATATAAATAAGCTCATTTTCTTAGATTGCGGAGTTAAACATTCATGTCAATTTAGACAAACTCTAAGAACTTTTAGATGCACTTGCTTTGAGTTCAAGCTCCAACTTGACAAATTTTTACGAAGTCGGTTAAAAACATGTCAAAACTCTATGAAGTCAGTTAAAAACATGTCAAAACTCAGCTAAGCTTGACCAGTTCTCAGATTTAGACCAAACAATAAAAAATCAGAAAATCCACAAAAATTTTAAAGCAAAGGAATGACCTTCACCTTCACCACAATCCATTGTTCAAATATTTACGATAGAAAACTAGTTCAATCTGGTCCAAACAAATCCAAATATTTTTGGAAACTAATTCAAACACTTTTGAAAGATTCAACAAAACAAAATTAAAAAACACCATGAAAGAAAATTGAAATGTTCAACAGGTATGACTTTCTAAAAGTAGCTCTTTCACTGGATGTACACAGCAATAAATGTTCAATTGGAACTTAAAATCTTTAGTGGAATATTTCCAATGGAGCAGAAAATCCTGAATGTGAATGTTACTTACCAGGCCAACAAGACAAGCATTTTCCTGAAAATCAGTATTGTCTTTTACAATCTGATTGATAAGTTGAAGGACAGAGCATATAACCTGAAATATAGGAAAATTATGCAACTTTAAAATTAGTAACAATTTCAAACAAAAGTTCTTCATAAAAAGTAACAAAAATAAAGGAATAAATAAGCACAAACACTTATCCTAGCATCCATACACGAGTTATAGGAACTTCAAGTAATTCCACCAGAGGGAGCAACCCATGCTGGGTAACAAAAACAATTTTCTGCTCAGGGCGCTGGTGAAACATTGCAATAAGTTTCTGACATGCAGATGCAATCACATCTTCTGAATAATCAGGTCTTAATGACCCAACTAATCTTCCAAACTCAACTGCCTACCAAGCAAAAGCAATTAGATTTACAAACTTTTCACATTAAAAAATTTAATTTAACAAAAAAAAAAAAAGCATAATAAAGGTTTTAAATTGACAGCCATTTAAATTTTCCCTTGCTACATTAACAAAATTTCAAGAAAAATAAAAATTCTAAACATTGATCATGAAGGGAGTCTAACTCAAGTTACAATGCAAGAACTATTTCAACCTAAAATGGAACTGCAAGAAAGACAAAACGAAATATAGAACAATGAGAATAAAGGCAATGACATTGTATGACATATGCCAACTAAAATGTATTAACCAAATGTAACAAGATGAGAATAAGGGGGCAAAGATATGTGGCTAAGATTATACACTGACAACTGCATCAGATATTTGCTAGAATTTCGAACCTACAAGAAGACCTTGATAAATCTTAATCTTAAAGACACCATTAGAACACCAGAACCTGTTCAAAATGTAAGCAGCAAAGATGATGCTTTAAATGGGGCCTTGTTTATTCATTATTAAATAACAGGCATGTAAATCAGGATACCAGAGACTAAACACTCATCTTTCACAATTATGTCCAATAAATTAAATTCAACGGCTAGCTGCACTTTCTTTATTGCAATTAGAATCATGGATTTAAATTGCGGTCGCGGTTATTTTCGCGGTCGTGGTCGCATGTAACGGCAACGGGGTTGTCGCGATCATAACGTAATGATAACGGCCAACCGCTGCGCAATTTTACCCAAAAAAATTGCAAAATGAGAAATGACATAAATCACTAAATCTAAGAGTTATAACTAATTAATAAGCATAATACTCTATAAATAAAGATTCATCATGTATAATTTTTTACCAAAATTAATAAGAATTATTCCTTTTTTTTTTTTGGCAGAAAATCTGTCATTTTCTTTGGTAACGGCTGTTATTGCCGTTAACATAACGGCAATAACAGCCGTTACCGTAAAATAACGGCTGTTAAATTCACAAAAAAAAATTTGTCCATTATATAACGGGAATAACGGTAACGGGAGGCTTAATTCCCGTTACATATCGGCCATTACGTTATGTAACGGCCGATACTTAAATCCATGATTAGAATAGGTATGCTATGCAAATAATGTTTATTGCTAATCACTAATGAAATGAACGGCACAGAAACACAAAACACAGCTGTTACATAGCAAGACTTGATTCTGCCATTCGCGAAAGCATCAGCCAACATATAATCTTAATCCTATCACCAACCCCGTTGCGTTTAGGGGGTGGGTTGGTGAACATTAAAAGAGAGAAGCGACTGCAAGAAACACTAAACAAAAGAGGCTTAAAACTGAAAGACAATTCAATTCTGGATGTCTCTCTTGATCCAAGCCAAATGGTTAAAGCATCAAAGTAAACTGTACTTTGTTTAGTGTTAAAACATAAGAAGAAATGAGGCCTAGCTAATAAGGGCAATACATTAACCATAAAAGATGCATGCCCAAAGTTGTTTCATGATAAACTTAATATCTTAAAAGATAGAACATTCTCAAAGGGGCTTAAAGTACTATCATTTTCTGATAGGAGAAACAGATACACGCATGTTAAGTTACAATAGATGAGTATATATGTATTTTTTTAATGAATATTCCTTGTAAAGAACATAAACTGTTCCAAATATTGAAAAAAAAAAAAGATAGTGAACATATTGCATTTCACATCAAGGAGAAAACTCATAAAACTTACATACTAGACTAATTCATAACGTGATACTAGCATCTTGCAAATAAGGGAATTATTGATGGCTCCTGATGGTAGACTATTTATATACCTGTAGGGGAAAAAGATTTTCTGCAGGCAATTTTTCATCAAAAACCTGACAAAGACACCATTCCGAAAAAGAAAATATTGTCAAGGATTTTAAACATACATAAAAGAAAAAAAAAATGAAAAATTAAACTAAATACTTAAACATACCAAACCATCAATATCAATCACGTCATCCTTTAAAACACCCATCATTAGACGAAACAGGTCACCACCACCATTTGTCTGCCCTATTTCACCCTCCATTTGTTTTTGGGCTATTGTAGCCCTCAACTGTGTAGCCAGGTCATTTTTCCCAGCATCAGTCACAGAAGCATTCCCTTGGTTCACATGCGATGTTGATGCAGAAGTTGAAGCTTCAGCTGCCCGATTATCTAGGTTTTTATCAAGGGGATGAAATAAATCATCAAGTGAGGCATCTCCTGGAGTGTCACTGAACCTACTAAGCTCATTCCCTCCCAATGCCACTGGTGTCTTCACAGCCTTCAAAGCGCCATTTATACAGATCCATAAGATTTTAATATGTTTGTAGTTAAAGATGAAGCAGAGAGAGGGAGTAAAACAGGGAGAAGAATAGGCATAAGCTTAGGCATTTTCAAGCTCCCATGGAGACCTAAATTTGAGCCTAGGGCAAGCCACTAATCAACATAAATAAACCAAAATAAAATAAGAAAGGAAAGCACACGGCAAGTTCAAACAAAAAATGAGTGCACTCTAAACGAACACTCAACTACAAAGAATAAGAAGAAGAAAAAGGCACAGCATGCCCATAAATCAGATAAAATGGCCATACAGGAAATCCTAGACATTACTATCAAATGAAATTTGTAAACTGTGAGTTTGGTGCATTTACATTATGCAAGACTGGTGAGAAATATGAAAAAAAATTAAACATTAGCACAGAACCATAACCTAAACCACATAATTCATTAGTAGCAATAACAAAGGACCACATGACATAAAAGAAAATCCAACATCACAAAAATACAGAAGGATTACCACTAGGTTAAAAGCTAAAGATTGATTCTAGTCAACTATGTTTTTGAGAAAGTAAATGTAGATTTTAGGAAAAGGCAACAATCAAATTTTTGGGTTGGATCCAGTGTCCATGAATTAAAATCTGCTTAAATTTTTCAGTCAATTATTGCAGAAGCAGGAAAGTTGCTCTGCCAATACCTCACCTATTTTTATTTTAAGCAACCAAAGCAGACCGAGGAAAAAAAAAGAATCAAAAGTCACACAAACAATCAACTTGGATAACATTCTAAAGACTTCAAATCTGAAACATCACAAATACATAGAAGTAAGCCCGTGCGTCCTTAGATCTTGTGGTCATGAAGTATATTTAGTGGCAAAGCTGAAAAACTATATACTCTTCATCTTTTTGACAAATAACAAAATCAAGTTTTTCTTCTTGCTACATTTCTTCCTTTTTCCTCACAGAAGGGAACAGTCCAATACCATGGAAAAGTTCCAGATTTTACAGCCAGATTTTACAGCACAATAGATGCGTCATGCCAACAGTAGAAGACTAAGATTGTACAGATCATCCTTGCAAACCCTGGTTGATTAAAACTAACCTAGAATGTTGTTAATTTTTCCATAATCGATTCAGTCATTTTAAGAGTGTTAAAGGCTATCTAAATGATGCATTATTTTTCTTCACTAATTAGTCATCAATACAGAAAAGTCAACTGACAAATGGATTACTATATATTAAGTACTTCAACTCTTTGCTATTCATGTTCTGTTATTTGCTGTTTGTCAAAAAGCATAACCTGATATCATTATTTCATAAAATTGGCAGATGAATTCTACGTGAACAATTTCACAACTATAATATATGCATGCATCTCTGAGCATCAAGACTATAATCACTATATTTTCGAATCAACAAGAAACAGAAAAAGAGACAAGATAACTAATGTGCCTATACTAGCCTTTGCCGGTAATCTGCACATATGTGCATGCAAGGGCATTTAGATTAACATATGGATCTGATATCAATGGTCACAGCAATTGGCCAACAACTAATTCAAAAAAATCAATAGTAATCAACTATATTTCACCTTTTGAAGACCATTATCTTGACTTCTTGGTGCAAAACCAAATCTGTTCTCAACATGACTGGAATTTCCTTTGTCTCCATGCTTTCTATCTGCAATTTTTGATCTTCCTTCAGGAGACTCAACCCCACCATTAATGAAATTCTCATCCTGGTCATGCAAATGTGCTGAGCCATGAAGTGAAGCACAGACAGCTTCTGCTACTTTATTGGCAGGTAGTCTACCAGAACCAGGTTGCAGAGACATCTTTTCATGAATAGCTAAGGTGGGAACTTGATCTGACTGAAGATTATCTTCTAATTTATCATTTATTTCCTCAACAATATCAAAATTTGAAGAATGATCCTTATCAGACTTGCTAACACCAGCAGCCTCAGTTATTAGTTCTTTCCTGGAGTCCTGAAAATAAGAGGAAACAGATAATGAATGTGGCACAAATAGTTTAATTTCTTCATCATGTAATATCAAGTTGAGAATAACTCTGCAAGCAAGCTAAGTATTTTCATGGATAGCAACACTAAAACAGGCTCCAATATTAATTAATTGCATAATGTTGCTTCACAAAAAGGCTGTTTTTGAGCTAAGAGGCTCTCACAGTTTCTAAGTCAACAGCAGCCTCTTCAGCTTTCCCTGAAGAATGGCTTTTACCAGTGCTCTGATTATCTCCATTTAAAACTTCTGCATCTGTTGAATCATCTTCCTGTATGCTTCTACCAAAAGAGAAAAACAATTTTGTGATAGAAGTCCCATATTAACACTTTGAAAAAACATTTGACACCGAAATGTAATTAAAGAGAGGGAGAGAGATCATGTTATGGAAAGACATAACTTATAAGACTAAGTACCGCATCAGAGCAGGGTTGGTTCCAAATTAATGAACAAAAGAATGACCATTTAAATCAACATAATACTGCATGCCACATTCAAGTGAAGTTAATCCTACAGAACAAAGTTTTAATCAGCCACAGTTGCAGTGTTGTGGTATTGCAATGTCATGCCCAAGGTTCATATAGCTGCAGTCAGCACCACCGTGATTTTTAAAAGAAAATTTAGCTTGCAGAAAAAGGGGGAATATATGGAGTAACAACTGAGATACTGCACTAGCTCTGGAATGAGCACTGTATTAAACAAGAAAGATTGCATAGATACACATTACAAAATACAGTATCATGCAACCTCCATTGTCAATGAAAATTAAGGCTCTAAAAGATGCATCACATACGATCTACCAAAATGTATTCTTAAAAAAAGTACCAAGGTTAACTTCAACCAGAAGTACTTAGCTGCTAAAATTCAATAAAAATTCCTTCTGAACATAGAAAACCAGGTACATTAAAACAAACAGAAGTCCACAGTTTAGGGTAATTCCTATAACTAGATCAGTTGGACTAAAAAGTTGGTAAATGCAAAGAATTAGTTACAAGACTTTTGCAACAGATAACCAAAATTCAATAAACAGGCAAATTTCTACCTTATCGATCCGTTATGACGGAGAGAGTTCAAAGCACGCCTAGAATTCTGTATCCAAGGGTGAGAAAGCAGTGTCTTTGCATCAGGCCTCTCCCTAGCATCCTGAAATACGCAAATAAATACAACATTAATAACTATTAAATAAAATAGTCAAACAATAGAGGGCACATTAGTTCAAGGGACCAGTCAACTAAACAGATGACAATAGCAAAGTGCTAGGAAACAAAGTTTATAATAAAGCAAAACAATTCAGTCTGATTCAGAGTGATTCCATGACAAGATTTCCGTTCCATTTACCGTTTCCAATTCCATTATTTAAAACCCTAGAATTAATAAACTCAAGATAAAGCCTTTTTCAGTTAAGCAGTTTATTGACAGCTAGTTCCCAAAAATATAGTTTATAAAAAATATGCATCAACCAGAAAAATATCATTGTTGCATGCTTCATGAAGTTAATACTAATGATTAAGACCTTGCATCGAGTATCTAGATTGAAACAAAGAAAAATCTCAATTTTGAGCTCCTGACTCAATTTTAAGTTCTAATTCCCAAATGTTTGAAACTATTTTTTTTAAATAGTTCTAAACAAAATCATCCAGCCTTTTGATGAAGACTTGCATTCATATCACTTTTCTATAAGAAAAAATTCCATGCCATTGTGAGGCCAGTCACGACTGCCCAAAGCTTAGCGGCTTTGATGAGTTCAATTTTTCTCACTTTATGTATTCTCTCTTATTTTGGTTGGAGGAAATGATACTTCAATTGAAAATTCAAGGTCTTACAATTGATGTGTAACAAATCATGAATATGAATAACATTTTAGCTGTCATCTTTAATATGGACAACCCCTTACAAACCTTTAACATTATAGTCCCTTGTAGGGGTGAGCATCGGTCGGTTCGGTTTCCAAATCGAACCGAACCAAACCAACCGAATAAACCGAAATTTTCACTATAAAAAACCAAACCGACCGAGTAACATATAAAACCGAATCGAACTGAACCAAAAAAAATCGGTTCGGTTCGGTTCGGTTTTCGGTTTTTTAAATTTTTTTCTCCAAATTTTTTAAAACAGAAAAAAATTAAAATTAAAATAAAATTATAATTAGAAAAGATTATTAATTTTGACAATTTATTTTTTCAATTTTATTCTATCAATACTTCAATATTTTGCAATTT
>CATKHJ010367207.1:0-14838 GCA_949750685.1 Vernicia montana | reverse complement strand
AGATATGTAATTAATTTTATATTATGTTACATTATTAGTACTCTAGCACTCCGCATTGTTATTTTGTTAAATGTCAAGATTTGAGGTAACCAGAGGTTCCTCATTATAGAGGTTATAATATTTATGTTAAGTAGGAACCTGATGATGAGATTGATATTAATCATGTTATTGAGCTAAATGCCCTGAATAGCATTAATGTGATTTAATAAGAAAACTGATATGGTTGAGTTGATAGCCCTGAGTGGCTTTGATATGAAATTTTTACCAGGTTCTGCTTAACAGGTGGGCCCATAGCCCTTAGTTTGTGACAGTTACAGCTGTCACTTTGCAGTTTTGTCGTCTATTGAGCAGTTAGGCTTACTACGGGTTCCGAAAGCCTTAAGCTTTTCCGTTCCCTAGTGCCGGTCACGTGCCTTCGAATTCGGAGCGTGACAGATATAGTCCAATTATGGTAACTTCATAAGGATTTACAAAATCAAGCAACCATAGTCAATGTAAACAACGTGACCAAAAGTGGTTCCTTAATTGCCACAATGTCTAGGTTGAGGTGACAATATTTCCATTTAATAACCATAATATTATTGTAAAGATATAATTCACCACAATCAATATATTTCTTGCTCTCTAAACATAATATAAGCCATTAATGTGGGGATTAAAAACAAAGCCAAAACTATTTAATTAATTAATTAATTTATTTATTTTGCCAAAGCCAAAACTATTTAATTTTTTTTTTTTTCGCCAAAGGCCAAAACTAATTAATTAGTTGGCCCCGTATTCCATTCATCAATGCCTTTCCTAACCTAATGAAAGTCACACCCAAAATCTCTCTTACCCATGAATGTTATACTATAATTAGTTTCATCTCCTCATTACCAATTGGGGAAAGACAACTAACTATACGAAATAAATAAATAAGAAATATTCATCCTAATCTACCAACTCATATGATCAAAATAATAATAATAATTAATAACATTGCAATTAAACACATTTCCTATTGCCTACTCTCCTACTTATTCTCATATCATAGCCTGTCTTCTCTTCTTCCCCATCATCACCATTATCATTGTTTTCAAGTTTTAATGAAATTATTGTTCTAAAAACTAGAGATGGAAATTTGATTTGTCCCCACAATGATATTCCCCCGTTTTGCCCTAATTGGAATAAGTTTTTTCAAATTTTAATTCTGAATGGCAATAAATATGAGACAAATTTTAACATCTTTATATCATCTCATCTTTTATTTAAAGCCACATCGAAATTTGATAAATAAAAAAACAAACTCAAGTTTGAATTGGAATTATAGGATATTATTAAATTATTTCCTAAAGAAAAAACATATATATATATATATATATATATATATATATATATATTGGTATATTATGCACTATCATAATTAAAATAACTAGAATTAGCCACTTAAGTGATAGACCTTCACAATATATTAACCACTTATATTATTTCGTTTTCAATTAATGTGAAATTACTTTTAATACTCACTCTTAAGTGACAATTGAAAATTGACATTCAATTGTCATTTCGACTAGACATTGGGTATACTGAGACTGGACATCCAGATCAATAAATTAGGAAATAAATTCAAACACTCATCCTGAAACGCAGGAATTAGGACTGGACATCTAACACAGAACCTGCTCTGATACCATATTAATTTTTAAAAATAAGAAAAAAGACAAATATAGAAGAGTGTTAAGAACACAAACATACACAATATATATTGATATATTGGACACTATCATAATTAAAATGACTAAAATTAATCACTTAAATTTAATTAATAGGCTATCCCCATATGTTAACTACTTATATTATTTTATTTATAATTAATATGAAATTACTCTTAACAATAGTATCAATTCAAATTACTAATTCTAACTTTAATTAAGATGCGAGATATGTTTAATTAATAAATCATATATATATTAATTGACGGATTTGATTTTAAAATATTGAATAATGCTACATATCAAATGGAACCTATTAATTTACTTTAATAAATGGAAACTTTTATAGCATATAATAATAATAATTCATCTTAATTCTAAGTCATGTATTTTATTTTATTTATTTGACAAAAAAAAATATTTTATTTAATTTTGATAAAATCATTGATGCCCATTTCCTATCATCTCTAGCAACTAACGCCGAGCCATGCAGCGGGTGGTGGGAGATGGAAAAGGCCACGTGGGCAGCAGAGGGAATTGACACGTGGAAGAATGTGATTGCATAAGTAGTGGGACAGCTATTTGGGTAGCAATGTGTTGGGGGTGTGTGGGGTAGCGTTCGGACATGAAAGGGGACAGTGCCTTCAAGTGAGCTGGTACGACTGCCTGGTTGGCAGGTGGTCACATGGACATCCCCATGTGTTGTCAATACTCTCTTATCCTCTTATATTCTCTCCCCAGCTGCGCGTCAATACACGCGCCGCCCTATCCCCACAATTAGTAGCTTTACCCTCACATCAATTTCTTAGTAATTTCCACTTTAATTAATATTGGAAAAAAAAAATATCATCTTGAAAATATTAATTGAAAGCTATATTAAAATTTGGTTTTGAGATGGATTTTACGTATTTTAAATTATACTCATAATTTTTTTTAAAAAAAAATTAAACAGTACATTTTTAGAATGAGTCTATTTGAATAAACAGTTGATAATTATCATTTAGCATATATCTTAATTGTTAGTAGTTAACAATATTTGATAAATTCTATAATTAAAATATTAAAAGTTAAAATTTTTAATTATTAAAATTTAACCCTTTAATACTAGTCACCTATAATTAACTGCAATTATTAAACTAAATCTTTCCATAAATTTCCTAACATCTAAAATAATACTATTTTCAATAAATAATTTTAATATCAATATAAAACAAACTCTTAAAGAGTAAATTACATAAATCATTTTTAAAAATCACATAAATCATTTTAAAAAAAAGGCGTATTAAAATTTAAAAGTTTAATCTCTTATTATATAAAATGATTATTTAAATTTTTATTTTTGACTAAGAGATATTATATACAATACAGATATAAAGTACAAATGTCAAATTGACAATCAAATATTACAAATTTAATATGAACAAAAATCATATGAAATAGCTATTCAATAACTAAATTAGTATTATGATATATAATAAAATGAAAATTTATTTTGTGTAAATGAGAATCCAATCAACTACTTACTATGATGATATTATAAAACTGAAAATCAATTACTTCACCACTATTTAAACTATAGCGCGTGAGGTGAGAAGGAAGTTTCAACAATTGCTCTTTAAGAACCTCGGCTAAAGCAAAAAAAAAAAAAAAAAAATCACTGGCTTTTACAGTCCTTTTGGCTTTGGCTTTGGTTTTCAACTAAATTATTATTATCCAATGATTTAAACCTACAAATTATAAAATAATAATTAATGTATATAAACAAAAATTAAAGTTGATAAATAGAAAGACCTAAATTAGAATCTAAGCCGTTGATGTCTGCTTGTGTCCCCACACGATTCTTACTTCTCACATGATTTGTCTTTGCTAGCGGGTCCCACTTTGATACTAGAAGAAGAAGGTTGTAATAATAAAATTATATAAATAACATTATGGTCAAAAGGCTATACGGGAATTCGGGGAGAATTAGGTTAAACTCTCCTCTAATGTTCTTGCTTTGTCTCTGATTATTATCTATTTATAATCTACATTTCATTAAAGTAATTGAACATTTTAATATTTTATTTTTGTTAATTTAGGGCGATGATTTTGAACATCATATTAAATTATTAGTAGCAACTAACTATAATAGGTCTAATTTAAAAATTACATATAAAAGCAAATTTTGAATGAATGATTAATATTAATATTAATATTAATTGTGTTAATAATTTATGATTTGATTGATTTTCTCTCTTTTTTTTTTTTTAAGAGTGTGAAAAATGAAAGATTTCAAAATGAGGTATCCTAAATCACAAAAAGTTGTTTCCAATTTGATGAAAGATGTTAAAGGGGAATGTTACCCCTTTTGTATAGGGATGAGCAAAATCAAAATCGAAATTGAAAAATCAAATCGAACCGATTGATTTATTTTGATTTTTGAGTAATTTGGTTCGATTCAGTTTTTAAAATAATAAACCGAATTAAACTTTAGTTCGATTCGGTGTTTACAAAAAAATTTCAATTTGAACCGAACCGAACCGAACCAAAATTTTAATATATATATATAATTTATTATAATAAAAAGAAAAAATAAGTCAAACTGAACTCAGTTCAGTTCTATTTCACTATAAATTTTGTTCAGTTTGGTTTGAAAAAAATATAATTTCGATTATTTCGGTTTGATTTTGAATCGAACCAACTGAATACTCACCCTTATTTTTGTATAGCTTACAATGTTAGTTGGATGTTTTTCCTCCCTAATATAAAAAAATATTAATATTAATTGTAAAAAATTAATAAAAATAAAAATTGAAACCTAATAAAGCATCTTTATTTTTAAGATTTTACCCTTAAATCTCTTTACCATTGTAACAAAACCTCATTGACTTAAAAAAAAAAAAAAAAAAACCAGAATCTTTAGTTTTGTTTATAATATATATAATTAAAATGCAATGAACATAGTTATTATATTATGTTAAGTTGTTTAAATAATAATCAATGATTAGGAATATGCTTTATTAATTAATACAATAGAAATATAAATGCAAACTTAGATCATTTCCCTCTAGTCACATAAGCTATAATTATTATTGAGATGCGATATTGACACTCTTCAAAGAGTTTTTTAATATTATTTATTCTAATTTTATAATTTAAATTAAATATTCTACCCTTTTTATTTTTGAAAAATTATAATCCATCTTTATTTTTTCTTAAAATATCTTATTTATTTTTTATGAATTGTCAAAAAAAATTATAATATAAAAACTTTAAGGCTAAAAATAAAAGAATTTTATAAATTACCATTTCTATCAATAATGGCTTTTTGATATGTTTTATTTCAAATGATTTATAATGAAAGTATGTTTGAAATAATAAAATGTGCAGATTTTTTTTATTAAAATTAAAATAACAATAGTCGATTTTTTTTTTCTCTCCAGGGAGATTTTTTTTTTTAAAGAGATAATAAAAGACAATCATTATGCTTTAAGGAGAATAAAAATAGATTAATTTTCCAAAATTAATTAGGTAGATAATTAAATTAAGTAATAAAATAAGAAATATGAATGCTAAAAATCATTTGGGGAGAAAATAAAATTGTTAATTATTATTATTATATATTATTGAAGCCAATAAAAAAAATCCATCGTTGACCTTGTAATAAGCTTCTTCTAAATTGATTTATTAATTAATTAAAACAACTTGAAATCATATTTGACTTTTTATCTTTAAGCACATGTCCAACTACATTATTATATGTAAAATCTCAGATCAAATCATGTGTTCTAATAAATATCATTCACATCTAAATTATTATTAAAAACATTTTTAATCATAGTTTTAATTAAATATAATATTTCATTTATAAATTGAAAAAATAAATATATTATATTAGTTAATAGGGTCAGTTCCAAAACTTTCCATACAAAGTAAATTCAATTTTATCTGCCGTAATAGGGCAACGTGAACCGGACATTATCTCACTCGGTTCTTTGTCTGTTACAAGCTCACAAAATTATAAGTAATTAATTACTAATTACGCGTATTCTTCATGTTAATTAGGTAAACTAAACGTGGGTTTTAATTATAGAATATATAGATCAAATAAGTAAAAAAAAAGCAAAAAGCTTCAATTTACACATTTATCACCCGCCAATGGCAAAATATGGCAGGAAAGGCTCAACACGTGGCACAAATCCCACAACTCTAGCTCTTAAAAGTAATCAAAAGCCGTTGATTTTGGCTTCCCATGATAAAACGTTGCCGTTCTTTGCCTTCGTAAACCAGGAACCTCAGGTGGTGTCACTGTCCTTATAAGGGCGAAATTTAGGCCTTTAAAAAATGGGTGGGTTTTGACGTCGGCGGAGCCACGCTTCGACCCGAGTCTATTATTCGGATCTTTATTTAACAACCCAGATATCAAGTCTCGCGCGTGCAGTTCAAGAGATGAGGACGCAGAATGAGTAGGGAAAGTCAAGGGCTTTTTCACGATGTTACGCAGTGTAACTTCATTTGATGGAGCTGCAAACGGCGTACGTCCATAAATGAGTTCGTAGATAAAAATACCAAAGGCCCACCAGTCAACAGCGTTACCATGGGACCCACCAGAGGCGACTTCTGGGGCCACATATTCATGGGTCCCAACAAATGAACAAGACCGAGCGGCGACCGGTTCGGCGACAAATAACCGGTTGGGGCTCAAGGTTTGGATTTTCTTGGATCGGAATAATCGGTTGAGGAGGCACGAGAAGGTTTTGTTAGAATGTGATCGGGTGTACTGTATAGAAGATGGAGAAGTAGAATCCGGAGAGAAAGAAGATGGAGATTCAACGGCTGGGATTGCATCTGAACATAATGATAAGTCAAAATCTGAGAGCATGATGTGACCATCCGATCTGACTAAAACGTTTTCAGGCTTCAAGTCTCTGTAGATGATTCCCAGCATGTGAAGGTATTCTAAAGCTACAAGAACCTCCGCTGCGTAAAATCTGAAACCAAAACCAAAAAATAAAGAAAAATTAGTTATTTTCCTGCAAGCCAAACAACACTGAATAGAAAATGAGAGAAAAAGAGAAATAGAATCTCCAGAAATCTTTTCTGATTTCTTGCATGCAAAGGAAAAAGAACAATGCCTGATGTAGTAAATTTGAATTTTTAAACTAGCTATAATGAGATGATTCCATTATACCATTAATAGGAAAATTTCAAATAAAGGAAATTTGCGGCTAAGTCAGAGAGATATAGTATTGGTTGTAGATGAAAATAAGGGAAAACAGAAAGCGATTTCTTAAAAAAAAAAAAAAAAAAATTAAATAATTATGTTAATTAAGTGTAATTACTATTACGAATTAAAATTTTCCATTGATATATATACAGAGATAATTAACAAGACAGAGACAAGAACGTATCAGTCCATATGTTAGCACAAGAAAACAAAATCAACGCCATGCAAAAAGATCGATCATTGCAGTGGATAAGCAACAATACACACAAGGTTTTTTGTTTTTTAATGAAATGATTGAGAACTTCAAAAAAAATTTTGCAGCTTTTTATATTTTAAATTCCTTTTTTTAGATACTAAAAATTAATTAAAAATAAAGAAATTAGAAATTTAATTTACCTTGCAGAGCTGAGAGAAAATCGTTTATGAGGTTGTTTGTGTCTCAAAGAGTGTAAATCACCACCGGAACAGTACTCCATTACAATGCACGAGAAATGTGACGCCTCGAACTCCGCGTATAAATTAGGCAAAAATGGATGATCTAACATTTTCAAAATCTTCCTCTCCATCTCCGCTCTATGCACTTTCTTTTTCACCGCTAACGCCTCCTTATCCACCACTTTCATCGCATAAAAGCACAACCGATCATCATCTTCTTCGTCGTCCTCATACTCATCGTCGTCGTTTTTGTTATGGTCTCTATTTAGACTGCAGAGATATACCGTACCGATGTCGCCGGAGCCGATTCGGCGAATAAGTCGGAAGTCACGGAAAGTGAGACCGGTTTTCCGACGGAAAGTGGCAGAGCGGATAGCAGAGTAAGCGAAATCGGAGGAACGGTGAGGTTTGAGAGTGAGGTTTTCAGGAGAGGATCTAGAAGTAAGAAGCTCAAAAGAAGGACGACTGTAACTGCTACAACTTTCGCTACTCATTGAACTGTTGGTTGAATTAGTAGTTTTGAAACTGAGATCACCGTCGGAGGAGTCGCGGTGGCCGCCGCCGCACTCTAACATTTTAGAAATTGAGAATCCAGTTGTACGTACCACGCTAGCTTCTCTCTTTTTTTTTTTTTTTTTTTTTTTCCTCCTAAAGAACAAAATATAAAAATCTATATATAAAGAAAAAGGTCAAAAAAGCGAGAAAAAAAGAAATGGAATCTGATAAAATTATTCTTGATCGTTTGTGTTTGTAGAATTAGAGACAATGAACTGGAGATTGTTGTTATCGAATCAGATACTTGAAAAAAAAAAAAAAGGTTGAAGAAGAAGAAGAAGAAGAAGATAGAGAAATGGCAATGGAGGCAATGGAGGCAATAAAGGAGAAAGAGAGAGAGATATACAGAGGAGATGCGCTATGAATGTGGCAGGCTTTTTTTAGGGTTTCTGAGCAAGACAGTCCGTACTCAAAGCTATGTTTGAGAGAGAGAGTGTGATTGTTTCTCTGGTTTGTTTTGGTTTGGTTAATGGTTATAGAGCGATAGAGAATGGAAATGAAGAGGAAGTGGTTGAGGAGTATTTATTATGGGAGCAGTGTACGGAAAGAGTAATTAAGGATATAAGTTAATTTATTTCTATGATTTTTATTTTTGGTTTATATAAAGGTAAAAAACACTAAAAAATATATTTATTCTCACATTAAATCTTGATATTTGTTTTATAATTTATTAATAATCCTAATTTAATTGATTTTTTTATTTTTTTAAACAAAAAAAAATTCATATTCAAATATTTTTTCTTTACTATTTTAATTATAATTTTTCAAACAATCTTATTATAATTTTTTTTCCCTAGAGATAGTATTTAATAAAAATATTTAAGTAATTAATTCAAACAATTCATATTCATCAGTAACTTTCTAAAAAATATTAGTGAAATATAAATTTGAAAATTTTAAATTTTCAAACTCTTCAACATTGAATTTTTATTTTTTAAATAAAAATTTCATTGATAATTTATTAGTTATTAAAAAAAGAAGATTTGATTCTATTATATACCTTACCATGCTTTCAGCTCTTTTGAATTCCATGTTAATAAAAATAAACTAATAATTTTAAAATATGATTTTAAGATTTGATTATAAGATTATAAATGGAAATTTTTTTTTTTTTAAATAATCCTAACTTTTATGGTTATTGGGTCTGGTTTAACCACGGTTAAAAGTTGTTTTGCACGTGAGGTTAGAAGAAAAAAGGAGAGCTAATGGGCTACGCTATATCACTTTTTATTATTTTTATTTGTGTTGCCGTTGGATGACGTAGGCGACAGGCACGTGCGGAGAAGGTCGTTTAGACGATTGTCACGTGGCATGGGGTTAGTCTTATCGTTTTGCGTCAAATATGTTGGAATTCTACACCGCTTGTGTTTTCACTGGTTTGAAAAAAAAAGGTTGAGATGTCAATAATGCCCTTCTTAATTTACTTAAATTACTTTCATTTTTTTTAAATTATAATTAATTTAATTAAGGTTTTGATTTAAAGCATTAAATTCATACAAAATTTAGAATTTATTTATTCCTTTATTTAACTCATCCCACTCAGTGCAAACAAAAAAAAAAAAAAAAAACTCATCCCACAGTAGAAAATTCTTTAATTTGACTCATCACTTTATTAAACTTGTACTTAGGATTTATTTTGGTTAGTGGTTTGTAGTTAAATTATTGACTACTTGTTAATCAGTGGCTAAATATTGTAACTGTCAACCAATGATTAAAAATCAAATATTAATAATTAAAATTTTTAATTTATATTATTTTAATTATAATTTTAAATTATTATTCATTTTGAAATATTACTCCAAACATTATATTTTAAAAAGAAAATTAAATAAGAGATTGGGAAATCAAATGTAGGTAAGATACCAACTTAGAGTGAGCCAATCATTCAAACTTACGAATTGCTTAAAAAAATATATTTTTTGCATTAAGATATTATTCATTTAGTGGATAATTATGAATTATGGATAAACGGTTAATTTTTCTCTTAAATTTTACCTTTATGTTCAATTAAATTCAAAAATGAGATTTTGGATCAATTTAAATTAGAAATTTTATTTAAAGATCAAATTGGCCTAATTTTGACCGGTCCATAGAATATGTCTTACACAAATGAAGTCAGGCAAGTGAGATGTAAATAATTAATTTAAAATATTAAAAAATTTGTAATTTCTCTCTCCCATAACAGTTGTTGCTGCAACCACTACTATTGCTTGATGCTACTAAACAAATTCTCAGAAATTAGATTTGGTCGGTGTCACGATCTGACTATAGGAGTACATAATCAGCATTAGAACACGGGAAAGCATAAACCTTACAAAACTCGTAGTCAACCTAACCTGACTAATCAACAGAAAAATCTGTAATATCTTGACTATAATTGACACGTAATAAAGGCTATAAGTCCACCTGTGTAAACATGACATATGCATAACATCATAATAATATCACTAAGGGCAATCATCTCAATAACATCAACATCATCATCAGATTCCTGTCTAACAATGAATCTCATCATCAATTGGAGAAAGCTCTGCTATCCTCAAATTAATATACATCATAAAACAGTCAATTACAGACATAAAAATACATATACATTAATAAGTCCATACTCTCATGTAATTATATATATATAGATGCATGGAAAGTAGGAAAGCATATTGGAAAGTATCACTCATAGCTCTGATGCTGAAACTCAGACTCGATCATTAGCCTGGATCCAGAGCTGCAGAAGATAGTCTTGGATGATCTAAAAAATAAAATATTAAAGAAATATCAAAACAAGAATTATAAGAACCAAAAGATAGACACATTCTAAGATTGCGGAGAATTTACTGAAAATTTGACAGAATTTCCCTTAGAATATACCTAATACCTCTGAAACGCAAATAATAGACTCATCAAATAGATCTCAAATGCTCCATTTGGGCCTCCATATTTCAATAACACAATAGCAATCCATCCTTCTCAAAAAATACAAAATCCCCAATACGAAATAAACGAAAGAAATTCTAATAATAAGCAAATACAATTAGGAATCTCATATTAATAATAATTCTCAATTAATATCCCTAATAATCATAATTAATCACCATTAATCATCTCAAGGTCAATCATATAGCATGTAAGGATTTAAATGTCAAAACACGTGTCTAAAACTCATTTTAGAGTTGTTGGTCATTAATCACAAGAGTGTCCCTAGAAAAATTGCCAGAAAACAATCGTCAGTAGCGGTTGGTGACGAAATTGGTATCAATAGACTCATCTCGAAATGAGGAGTTTAGAAATATAAGTCACTATCTCTCACTTGCCGGAGTTTGCTTGAAAGTTGTTCTGATAGCCATAAGTATCACTAGATTCCGGTAAAAATGAAAGTTGAGCTTTAAGGGCAAAATTGGTATCGTTGGAAATTTAAGGAAGAGAGGAGTCCGATCGTACCAAAATCACCAAGAACAGAGGTTGTGAATAGCTAGAATCAACTGAAAAAGCTTCTTGCCAACGATTGTTGTGGACGATGCTTGAGCCATGCTCTAGCGGCAAGCTTTTGGTGGAGGGGTTGCTAGCGGCTAGGTTGTCTACTTGTGGGTCGCATATCGATGGCCGATGAACGGCGAGCGACAGTAGCTTCCTTCTCTCTCTCTCTCTCTCTCCTGGTTTCCCTTCAGTTGACTAAAAAATAATTAATTGATTGGTCCATTTTGGACTAATCAGGCAACATAATAATAATAATAATAATTCTTAAAATATCCAGTTAATTTGTTTAAAAATTAATATAAAAATCACATTGAAATTAAATAAAAATCAAATTATTACAGCTGACATCACCTAAAAGCCTACAGGTGCAACAATAATCCCTATCAAAGACCTGACGTTGAGGTCAAATGAAACCCCAAATCCATTGCTTTCTCTCTCTACCTACAATTCCCTTCCTATCCCTTTCAACTTCTATACCTAAACACGCCCCTTTACCAATCATAACAACTATCAACTCCACAAACACTCAATAACAAGAATTAACAGCAAGAGGGAGAAGACAATTGAGACACGAGAAACCATAGATGGAATAGCAAAAGTCAAAACCAAAATTGAAAATCAAGAAATAAAGCGTGTATCAAAGAAAGAGATGGACTCACCTACATTGGTAGTGGAAGGGATGACCAGAGCGGTGGTCGTGGTTGACGGCAAATGATGCAAAGGAGCTCGCAACACAATCTACCAATGCTGGTTCGTGCCTATCTCGAGCGATGGTCTGGGCTGAAATTTATGGTGATGTGTGAAGGCCAAGGCTTGAAGGCGATGTGGAGCTGTTGCCTGAATTTTGACCGATCTTGGGTTTGCAATTGATAATGATAAGGAAGCAATCTGCTCACTTGGAGTAGCGATGATAGTGGTTGAGTGAAGCCAAGATCGGAGTCGGTGAGAGAAAGAAAGAATTGATCTACTGACGCTGGTTCGTGGTTGTCTCGCGTGATGTCTTGGGTTGGAATTGATGGCGATGTGTGAAGGCCAAAGCCAAGGCTTGACGGCGATGTGGAGTTGTTGCCTGAATTTCGACCGATCTTGGGTTTGTGATTGATAATGGCAACGACGCAATCTGCTCACTTGGAGCAGCGACGATAATGGTTGAGTGAAGCCAATATCGAAGTCGGTGAGAGAAAGAAAGAGATGAGGTAGGTGAGAGAGAAATGAGGAATCGACAAAGATGGAAAAAAAATATTTTAAATGGATTAAATTATTATTAATTTAGTTTAACTACGTGTAATACACGCATAGACCTCAGCTATAATTTGGGTCTATTTGAGTTTAAAATAAAATTACCTTAAATTGATTTAAAAAGTCATTTTGAACTTAGTTGAACATCAAGGATAAATTTAGAAGAAAATTTAAGTGTTTATCCAATAATTATCTATAAGAATTTCCCAAGCTTCAATACCAAGTTGGCCATTGGGCACTTGGCCTAATAGCAGTACTTCTCACTAAGCGGGAAGAGCAGGAAAATTATAATAAATGTTTAACAATGATTAATGTGTTGTTAATAAATATTTACATTTAGTAATATTATCAAATCGTTATATTATAGCCTTATAGTATATAATTATTATTAATTTTTGTTTTTAATAGTATAAAATATTGTAATATTTGTTATAGTCATAAATATAACTTTAATATCATGCATTCAATATATATGGTGCGTTTGAGATTGTTGTAACGTTTTTAGAAAAAAAAATTTATTTAATTGATTGATTTTTATTATTTTTTATGAACTACTTTTTCAAATTTATTTTTGGGAAAAATATCAATTTGTCTGCTTTCAAGAAAAAATAGTTTTAAAAATAATATAAAATTTTTTTTTCATTGAAAAACGTTTTTATGAAACTCAATTTCAAATGAGGCCATATATAATGGTTAGTGAATATGGCAAAAGTGACAAATGAATTCTTGAACTTAATTGCCGGGGATTAATAAGAACAAAATAATTTTTTTAGACATACATGTCCCCAAACTTCTTATTTCATACCTGCTGAATCCTAGAACTGGTATTGTTAACTGCGTGAAACACACTTGCCACCAGAATAGCGTAAGAGTAGACAATGTAATTAAATAATTAAAAAATTAGAAAAAATTTTCAAAAACAGTTTGTCACTTTGTGGGATCGTTTAAGGGTCTAAAAAACTTACCATTTTCTCCTCTGTTTGATTGTTAAATTAAAATTCTAAAGAAAAAAATTTCTTTAAAAAAATAAAGATTTAAAACTATATATTTTGTAGGTTTAATAAGATTATTGTGATATTTCAACTTAATTTGATTTGATTGTTATTAAAATTTCAAATTTAAATTTTAATTGATTTTAAATTAAAATTCAAAAGATTTATAGTTGAAACTTGAATTGATATTTTAATTAATTTATATAACAATACAATGTTAATAAATATAATTATTATTATATATATATGAACTTTATAATTATTTGATATATTTATATTTTAATAATTACATATCATAATTTTAAGTTAAATTAATAAATTAAAAAAATCTAATAACTGATTTTTAGAGTATATATATAATTTAAGCTAACTATATTATTTATGAAGCAAATAATAATAAATTTATATTATTGAAAAACATGCATGCTTTTTTTTTTTTTTTTTTTAAATATTACTAAAAAAGGGTTCAAATGATAATAGAGGATGACAATTTCATCCAAAAGAAGAGAGAGAGAGAGTTATTTCCAGTTGGCGAGTGTGTTTCACGCAATCAACAATGTTGAAACCAAGGTTTCATATGTGATTTTGATGATACAAAACATTATTACTACTAACAAGTTTGTTTAGTGTTATTGTTGTTAGTAGGTAATCTTTAAGTGATATTAATGCAATTAAGTGAAGAAATTGAATCAAGAAGATAAAAAGAAGCCTTAAGTAAATAAAGACCAGAGTCGAAGGGCGAAGACCAGAGACCAAGGCGAAGACCAGAGATGAAAGTCGAAGAGCAGAGACGAAGGTCGAAGGTCGAAGACCAAAGACGAAAGTCGAAGGTTGAAGACCAAAGACGAAGGTCGAAGGTCGAAAACCAAGGGCGAAGGTCGAAGACTAAATTGAGAAATGGTTACTGTTCACACAGAAGCATTTTGAACGAGGGTTCACAATTTTGAACGTGCGTTCAAGCATTGAAAGATTCAAAAAATATAGCCGTTGGAGCTTGTCTGTTACCGTTTTTAGAGCTAAAAAATAGTTGTTGGAGCATGGAATGAAGACCTATATATATCTAAAGCCTCAAGGTGAATTTAGAGAAGTTTTACACATCAAGAACATATATTACAAGCAAATCAAAGCTCTCAAACTCTAAATTCTTTGTTCATTGAGCTAGAACACAAAAGCTTCATTTCTTATCTTTGAGTGTTCAAATTTATTCTAAGCTAGATTACATTCTTCTATCTTTTGTACTAGCTATTTG
>CATKHJ010367155.1:0-14741 GCA_949750685.1 Vernicia montana | reverse complement strand
ATCCTTACTCTTCACCTCGGCTTCGAAGTCAGCCAATCGGGCATGTAAAGTAGTAGATAAACATTCCAGCTCTTTGGACTTTTGAGTCAAGAGACCCTTAAAATGATCTCTCTCCCCAGCCAATTTATCCACTTCGGCACGCAAGCAGTCCAGCTCACTCCTCTTCTTTTTCTCCTCTTCCAAAGCAACACGTAAAGAAGAAAGTTCAGAATTCAGCTCCTTCAGTGCCTCCTTATTCTGCGAACGAAAGGATGTAATGACCCCGTTCTGTTTATTTATTATGTCTTGGTTGGTGGAGAAGGATCGTCGCACCATAGATCGGTACCTCGAGAACTCAGTCAACTTCTCCCTAAATTTTTTATTTAGCCTTGTCAACTGAAAAACAAAAACAAGTACATAAGATAAAATCGGAGATAAGGAGGAAAAGAAATAAGAAAGAGGCCATAAAATAGAACAACATATATACCTCATCAAGAGTGGCTTCAGAATCCACCAATAGTTGCTCAGGAATAGCAGGCTCCAGAATGAAAGAAGCTTCATCCATAATTGGTTCGGTGGTAAACGAAGTCCCCATGTTCAAGACATTCTCATGAGGATTCGGAGTCAGGGGTTCAGTTGAAGGAAGCTCAAATTCCGCCACTTTAACCTCAACAGGCCCAATAATGGGGGCAGCATTAGACCCTACAATATCAGGGACCTCGTTTACCACCAAGTCATGCCTGATCTCCTCACCTTCTTTTTCTTCAATCACCGAAACAGGCCCCGCATCATTCACTGAGGCGTTGAGGAGCAAGTCGGGATCGGAGATAGGAACAGCAGATGAAGGGATAAAATTGTCAGCTTGCTCCATCTCATTCATGAAGTCATCTAAAGAGATGCTTTGGGGAGGAAGGGTAGAAGGAGAAAGTTGTTCTGAACTCTGCATGGCTGTAAATAAAAACAGAAAATCAAAATCAAGCAAAAAGATAACATGCAAAAGAAGAATGAAGAGAAATATAAAAAACCTATTAGATTGAAGAGATCATCACAGCAGAATGATTGACGGGACTCATCGCGAACAAAAAAATACCAAAGTCTAGTTGAGGGGCATCTTCAATAGCAGGATCTTCTAGCAGCGAAGTCCCCATTTGCATGACCTCGTCAACGATTTGACGAATAGGGACATTTTCGCGAATCCATTCAACTATAACATCAAAAAGATCACTGTTATAGAGTTGATCCCTGAAAGGATCAGAAGTAATCCACTCAGAAGAAGAGGAAGAATCACCTGTTGTCTTACGAACAAGTTCAGAAACAGGCAATGCGTCTTCACCATCGCTGGAGATAGCAATGGGAGGGTTTTCAGATGGTACAGTAGCAATGGCCAGAGTAGTTTGGGTAGTAGAGGCCACCTTGCCTGCTGCTTGTGGAGGAGAAGAAGCTGTGATCACAGATTTGGTAGCCGCAGCAATGGACACGAGGGCCTTAGAGTGAGAGGAGCTGCCTGTAGATGCCTTCACCAACCTTCTTTTCTTTTTTTAGGATAGGCTGGATTGGAGAAGAGGACGCTTTTCGTTTATCACCAGCGGATGATTCATCGCCCCAATCAGAAGCACTGGCACCTCGAAGCTCGCCAGTTCGCTCATTCAAAATAGGGAGAAAAGTAGCCTCGTTGTAGAATAGAGGAGTGAGGCCTAGGGCCTTCGACAACTCATGAATTTTCTTATAAGCGTTTTCTTTATTAGTGAGCTAAACTGCAAAAACCAAAGAAGAAAAGTCAGCAAAGGAATAAAGCGGATGAATAAAAATAAGGATGGAAAAGAGGTGAAAACTCACCCCTAATATCCTTAAGAACGAGGTGCATAATCTTACCTCGAGTATCTTTTATTTGGGAAGCAAAGTCGAGCTTCCCTAAGTCATAAGAACAATTGTCCTTGATTAAAGTCTCCATAGCAATAATCTCTTCTGGTAGGAGGTTCATAGGGATGTCGGGGAGACCATAAACAGCAGGAACTTGAAGAGTTCCCCGAAAGCCAAACCCTTCTCCACCTCGAAACTGTTCTTTGATTACTACTGTGGAAAATTTAGTATGCCAATTATTCACCTTGTTTGGCTTATTTACAAACAGATTGCGCCCCGGCTTTGAACCAGTGCACCAAACTCGTCGGTCACCAGAGCAAATAAATTTGAAGAAGCATTGGAACATCCTCGCAGTAGGGAGAAGTCCCAAAGCTTTGCAAACTACTTTGAACTGATGCAAATCTAGAATGGAATTTGGAGAAAGCATCATAGGGTTGATACAGAAGTAGTTGAAACATTCAACTAAGAAAGGAGAAGGGGGAAACCTCAAACCAGCTTCCAGTTGGTGATAAAAGAAAATGATGTGGTCATTACTCTTAAAAATTAAGTATTGGGAGTATTGGGATTAACAAAGATCCTATCAAAAGATTGAGGGAAATCAACTGCGAATTGATATTGATCCTCCAAATTCTCAGCAAACTCACTCAAATCTGAGTTCTTCAAAACAGAAACCACATCCCCCAGGCATTTTTCAAGTCGATTTTAATATTTTGGTATGAATTCTCATCCTCTTTGGGAGCCATTGCAATACAGTAAAGAAAGAAATTGACAAGAAGTAAGAACAGGAGAGAATCTGGGAAGAACTTAGCAAAACTCTGGGAAAATTTGGAAGCGTAAGAAACTCCAAAAATGAAAAATAAGGGGTTTTTAAAAGGGAAATAAAACCCTAGAAAAATGTGTTGAGCAATCATTTCAAAAACGAAAACGGCGGCAGAAGTATAGTACGTCTCTATAACTTCAAAAGCCCTAATTGAGCCACGTGTACAAAAAGTGCCTCAGCAATAAATGAGACACGCTTCAGACATGCCCTAGACTTTCGAGATTCATCAATAAATATAAAGCCAGTTTGTCCAGAACATGAAACAGAGCTATTTCTACCGAAGTTCTCAAAAATGTAAACTTCGCCGAAATAGGGGGGCCACTGATAAAGGACAAAATATACCGAACTGGGTAGTAAAGTAAGTTGGGCCCGGCCCAATATAATATATTTACAAACACATTGACTAAAGACAAATAAAGAGCCATCTAGTTCGTATCCAAGCAGGAAAAGGATCAGAACGATGCGGTAAGCCATTTTATATCTGAATTGGTCAACGAAATCCATATTCAATTCTTGTAATGATATATCTCCTATAAATACCTCAAAATTAAACTGACAAAAGGTACATGCATACTTGCTAACACAAACAATACTCAAACATTATTGAGCCAATTCACTAACTTGACCGTCAGAGTGGTTTTACTAGGCACCCCCGCCTAACCCATTTAACTCGTGTTTCTTCTTACAGGTCACACTAGCTCAGAACGAATTCAAGTAAAGGTGAACTATTCTAAACGATTTCACTTCGGTTGGAATTAACTTTATCAAGTTCATTTGTTAAATTTATTAAACAAATTGATTGAAATAGTAGAATGATAACACAATAAAAAAAAAATTATTAAATTCAAATGAAATAGAAGATAGTGATATTGTCATAGTATAAATTATTTGGATTAAAGGTAGAATTGTTTTTAACTTTTCAATTAACAAAATTATTCTTTTATTTAATACTCTTAAGTTACTTCTTATACCTTTAAAATTACTTTTATTAATTACAATTATATTCTTTCCTTTTATATTAGTATTTATATATATAAGTTTTTAAATAAAATATTTATTTTATAAACATATAATAATTGAAATATAGTATTTATTAGTTTCATCAAATTAATTAATAATAAATTTTTTAAAAATTAGATTATAAATTAATAAGTTAAAATAATATATTAAATAATATATCAAATTAAAAATTTAAATATTTTGCATATTATTTTTAAAAATTAGATTATAAATTAATAAATTAAAATAAAATATTGAATAATATATCAAATTGAAAATTTTAATGTTTCGCATATTCTTTTTAAAAATTTACTATCTTATCCTTTTCATATTTATATTACTTATTTTTATTAAAAAAAATATCCATATGTCTTATTTTATTTGAGGTTCTTAAATAAATTTAATTGACATTAATATTTTCTATAACCATTAGAAACTATGTATTTAATTATTTTTACAAAATTTTGCTAGAAAATAAAATATAATTTTTTTATTTGTCATTGTTAACTAGAATATATAAAAAAATATATATATCATGAAATTTTTTAATATGATTAATTTACTTTTTACTCTTATACAAGTAAATTAATATAACTTATTTTTTATTTTTAAATTTTAATAATTATAGTCTTCAAAAGTTGTAATTGTTTTATATATTTAACATTAATAATCTTATAATTTTAATATTTCTCATTTAAAAAGATATATATAGAAAGTAATCTATTGAAAAAGAAATAATCTAATTAGTAGTAATTAATAATATTTTAATGACATATAAGAAAATTTTAGTACAATAAGACTCCGTTTATTTCGCGAAAAATATTTTATTGGAAAATATTTTTCGTATTTTCTGATGTTTGGAATGTTTTGGAAAATTAGTCAACGGAAAATATTTTCCTGATCAATAGAAAACTAAGCTTTTTTTAAGGAAAATGATTTCATCTTTTCAAAACGGAAAGTCATTTTTTGGATTTTTATAAACTCATTATAATGAAATAAAAATATGTAAATATAAATTTATTAATTTGCCGATCACCAATATTCACTACCGCCAACTATTGATGACCAACACTGGCCGCCACCAACCACCGCTAGTCGCCACCAACCACCGCTAGTCACCTCCAACCACCGCTGGCGATTACCAAATTTATCATTTTTATGTATTCTTTCTTATACTTAACAATAAAATTTTAAAATTCCGAAATTATTATAAGTTTAAATATGTTTATAGTCTTATAAATTGAAATTTTTAATATTTTTTAAATATTTTTTAATATTGTACCCAAACAACATAAAATTAGTTCTTGGGAAAATACTTTTTAGAAAATGTTTTTCTTATAAAATATTTTCCAAAAATAAGTTATTTTCCAAAATTATAACTGAAACACCAAAAACTAAAATTTATAATTGTTAATGTTTAACCTTTTTAACTGTTGGCTGTTGATCGCTAACTGCCAACAATTTATAGCTGACCGTCATTGTAATGACCCGAATTTTAGTTATTTTAAAAATAGTATTTTATAAGAAAATATATTTAATTAATTATTATGTTTATATGTTTATATTTAAATGATAAATGTAAATGTATTTAAGGTAATGAAAATATTATTATTTATTATTAAAAGAATTATGAAAATTTATATTTTAGACTTTTTATTATAATTTTAAAAAGGTAGAAGATATATTTTGGCCCCTAACGTTTAGGTCAAGGAGCAGATTGCCCCTAATCTATTTTTTGGAGCAAATAACATAAAAGTCACTTTTTTTTATATATATCAATTTGGCACCTCATTAAACGGAAAAATAAACTTCCGTTAGCTGAAAATGACGTGGCAATTTCTTTTTAATTTTTATTAGCAATGGGACTCACTGTAAGTCCATAGTGTCACTTAAAATAATAAAAAGATAATAATAAAATATGTATTAATTTTTTTCATTTCTTTTTTCTTTAATTTATCAAATCAAACATTGACTTTTATTATCCACCATGACCACCACTATTCATCAGCATCATTACCTCTCCACCATCATTCTAGGTGTTGCTTTGAGACCAAAAAAAATTGCCACATTCTTTTTCAAGAATTCTCCTTTAAAAATTACAAATTGCAGTAAGATGGTGTGTTCCTATAATCTTATCACTACAAAATTTAATTTTTGGCATCATCCTTGCATCTTCTTTTTAGTTGCCAGAAATTAAAATAGAGCGATGACATGTGAGTTTGTTGTGATCTTTGTTTCTGGTAACGGTTTGAATTATTTTTTTTTTCTTAATCTCTTCTTTATCATATTCTCTCTCTCTCTCTCTCTCTCTCTCTCTCAATAATTTTTTTGTTATGTACTTTGTAGAAAACCCAACTTTGATAATATCAATAATTTGATGGGACTCTGAATTTGGTACAAAACCCAACTTGCCAAGATCATAAGAAAGGTCTTCTTCATTGGATTCAAAAGCTTGGTCTCATGCATCCTAGTAGCTTCCCTATGCCTAAACCTAAATTCACATGAATCTCTCTTATGGCCTGACTTTTGTAGTGCACTAGGTCACTTGTAATTAAAAGGTTTATTTTCTAAGCCTCTTTTTTGTAATCCTCTTTTTTGTCACATTCATGTGAGAATGAATTAATAGATTGGTAGGCATGTGCGTTTGTTTTAATCTTTGTTTTAGTTTTGTTCATCACCGGCATGTTTGTGAATGTGACTGATTTGATTATAGATTAATACAAAGATTGATTTTTTTTCTCTGTTTCTCATGAGTTTTTTCTTTAATTGATTTGTTGATAACTGATAATAAAGAGTTTGATGTTGGTGGTGGCTGATCAATGGTGAAGATGGCGATGGTGTCGATGGTAAAGATGGAGGCAATGGTGGTGGTGTAGGCGTTAGTTTAATTATTTAATTTTTTTTATAAAAGAAAATAATAATAGAAAATTAAAAAAAATTAAAAGTTAATATTTTGTTAATATGGACTATAATGGGTCCCACTTCCAATAAAAGTCAAAAATAAATTGCCACATAATTTTTAGCTAATGGAAGGCTATTTTCCATTTAATGAGGTGCCAAAATAACAAAAAAACGTAATTTCTTATGTTATTTGCTCCAAAAAATAGATTATGGGCCAATTCGCTCCTCAGCCTAAACGCTAGGGGCCAAAATGCACCTTCTTCCTTTTAAAAATGTATGTATATATGTTTAATAGTAATGAAGAATTATGCATATAGATATTTCATGAAATAAAAATATTTATGAAAATAATTATTGATGTTTTGATTTATTATAGTTTATTTGTTAAACAATTAATTTCAAAATTTTAAGAAAATATTGATTTTAAATTTATGGTAATTTAAAGTTTCAGAAATTATTATTATTATTATTATTATTTAAAAAAAAAGGTTTTTATATGCATATTTCATCTGATTGGTCCAAAATAGTTTTGGACCAATCAGATCAAGCAAGCAGGAAACACAGAGGAGAGAGAGAGAGAGAGGCAATGCCGATCCACCCACCTCCAGCCACCACTGTGAAGCCTGACGTCCGGTGAGTCCAGGTGAAGCAATGGCGACCGGAACCGACGATGGATGGCGGTGCACGCTCCGTTCAACGTCCTTCTGGTGACAGAAACTTTTGATGAAGATTCTGGCCGATTTCAGTGGCAGATTCCAACGAAATTGGTTCCATTCTCCTCCTTGTTCAGAAAGCTTTCCATTGATACTCACATTGCCTCCTGTAACTCACTGGAGAAGGAGATCGAAAAATGGAATACTGAGGCTTTTGAGTCATTTTGACGGTGAAACAGCGGCAAGTAACTGCGAGTGAAGGACATTTTTAAGTTCCTGGCATCAAGAAGAGCAAGTTGGTATGCTTTTCGCCTCCATCCGCCACCGTTGGCGGTGGCACGTCGTTGGCCGATTACCGGCAAGTGGGCCCCATGCGCCGCTAGTGATCCGAAATTTTCAACGAGCTACATTTCACGCGTACATCATGATTCCGGAGTTAGTTTGCAAGAATTCGACTCCGGTAAGCTTAAAACGCTATGTTATTGATTTATTTCGGTATTTGAAATGCCCGAAAAACTATTGGTTTGCATGTATTTATATATATTCAGGTTTAAATTAATAATTTGAATTGATTATGAGATTTTATGAATTTATTTGAATTAAATTTGTATTATCCATTAATTTCTTTTGATTATATTGTTAATTGTTAATAAGTGAGATTAATTAAAATAATTATATATTATAAGTTAAATTTATGTTCTTTGAATTAATTAATGTAATTATATAATTATGGAGTTTATTTGTATTTTTGGAATTAAATTGAATAATTTATAAATTAATTGAAATTTATTTTATTATTGGAGTTAAAATTAGTGAATTTAAAATTAATAGTAATTTTATATATTAATTGAAAATAATTTTATGAAAATAAACTAATTAAATGATATTAGAATTAAATTGGTTTAAGTATAATTTAATATGAAATTGTATATTATTATTGAATTTGAGATTTAGATAAATTTCCATGAATTTATTGAGATAAATTTTTATATTATGAATTTTTATGAAAATGCTTAAATGAATTTTATATTATGAATGAAATTAATGTTATTTTAAAATTTTATATAGTTCTATAAATAGTAACCTTATGAATTTCATTACATGATTTTTATGAATTTATTTATATGATTTATTTTCAATTCATATGTACGATATTTATAATGAATTAAAATGTTTTATAAGTTTAAGTTTAATTTCTATCAAAAAATTGAATTTAATTAAAGCATTTTTATGATTATTATTATTATAAATAATTAATAAATGTGAAATATTAATTTACGAAAATTATGATTTTTTTTTAATGTATTATGAGTTTATATTTTACATAAGTTTTAAGTTAATTAAAATTGTTTGAGTTGATTCCTTCTTTGAAAATGATGATGTAATGACATTTTATGATTATGTATTTATATAATTGGAATAATTGAAATGATTAAGATATAATATAATGATGTAATAATGTTTTATGATTATAAATATATATATATGATTGAAGAATTGAGATGACATTAATGTTTGTCGAGTTGGAAACTCAGGAGGGGATCATTAAGTCGAAATCGATTGATGTGAGTTGTGAATGATTTTTAGAAGTGTTTATTTATTTTGTTTTAGTGGGGTAATATTCTAATTATAGGGGAGGTTCTGCTGAAATTTTGACAAAATCTTTATAGTCGTTGAGTACAGTTTTAAGGGTTAAGGTTTGAGTTAGTTTTATTATGATATTCCTTATATGTTATCTAGTGTACGTATTTTAGGAGTTTCTCCTAGTTACCAGACGACTAGCTGATGCTCCTAAAAGAGTTAGTTGGATCTTCCGACAAGTTTGTGAGTGATACTTTCTAATATGTTTTATTGCTTATCATGCATTGCATGTACTGTATGTTATATATATGTATATAATTATGCATTACGAATACATAAAGACATCCTAACATATGATTGTGAATGATGCATTATGAATTATGTTACTAATTACATGTAGATATTTGGATGGGGTTAGGATAACGTAGGACCATATAGGGTTCTGATAATGATTATGATGATGATGATGTTTGGCCTGGTTTAAGCTGGTATCACTATGGCCGTATGTAATGGATAAGAGAAATGGACCGAGTTTGAGCTGGTCTCACTGTGGCCGTATGTTTGGAGTTCAGAGAGCTAAGGGAGGGGGTCGGCTCCCTATATTGAGGTTTAGAGTGGTTTCTATTAACTAATTTTCATCCCTAAATGACTATGTGATTGATTGCCTTTGTGACACGATGCATAAGCTTATTTTTATATAAAACGAATGTATGACACAAGGTTAATATATTAGTTAGTATCATTCATTGAGTTGAACACTCATCCTTATTCAATATTTTTTTCAGGATTGCAGGTTGATCTTGAGAAGTAAATTTAATTAAGATGTTCATGTCATTCATCCTCCGGCAGTGAAGTTATTTTATTATGTTATTTTCAATTCCGTAATTATTTTTAAATTGTACTATATTACAAAACTTTAGAACTCCGCATTGTTATTACTGTTAACGGTAATTCCATTCGGTTGTATGATTTGAAATTATATTATGAATCTTAAGGATGCTATGATGTTCTGTTAAGCAGTAACTGAATGTTGATGATAATAATGTGATTAATGTTTATAGCCGTGAGTGGTCTTGATATAATGTTATATTCAGATTATGCTTAACAGGTGGGCCCATGACTCTTATTTTGTGACAATTACTGCTGTCACATTGCATGTTTTATAGTTCAATGGTTAGTTAGACTTACTACGAGTTTCGGAAACCTTATGCTTTTTCGTTTCTTAGTGTCAGTTACGTACCCTTAAGGTTTGGGTCATGACAATCATCGTTGAATTAAACAGTCCATTTGTTAAATTTATTAAACAAATTGATTGAAATAGTAGAATGATAACACAATAAATAAAAATTATTAAATTCGAAGGAAATAGAAGGTAGTGATATTGTCTTAGTATAAATTATTTGGGTTAAAGGTAGAATTGTTTTTAACTTTTCAATTAACAAAATTATTCTTTTATTTAATACTCTTAACTTACTTCTTATACCTTTAAAATTACTTTTATTAATTACAATTATATTATTTCCTTTTATATTAGTATTTATATATAAGTTTTTAAATAAAATATTTATTTTATAAACATATAATAATTGAAATATAGTATTTATTAGTTTCATGAAATTAATTATTAATAATAAAATTTTTAAAAATTAGATTATAAAATAATAAGTTAAAATAATATATTAAATAATATATCAAATTAAAATTTTAAATGTTTTGCATATTCCTTTTAAAAATTAGATTATAAATTAATAAATTAAAATAAAATATTGAATAATATATCAAATTGAAAATTTTAATGTTTCACATATTCTTTTTAAAAATTTATTATCTTATCCTTTTCATATTTATATTACTTATTTTTATTAAAAAAAAAATTCATATTTCTTATTTTGTTTGTGGTTCTTAAATAAATTTAGTTGACATTAATTTTTTCTATAACCATTAGAAACTATGTATTTAATTATTTTTACAAAATTTTGCTAGAAAATAAAATATAATTTTTTTATTTGTCATTGTTAACTAGAATATATATATATATATAATATCATGAAATTTTTTAATTTGATTAATTTACTTTTACTCTTATACAAGTAAATTAATATAACTTATTTTTTATTTTTAAATTTTAATAATTATAGCCTTCAAAAGTTGTAATTGTTTTATATATTTAACATTAATAATCATTTAATTTTAATATATCTCATTTAAAAAGATATATATAGAAAGTAATCTATTGAAAAAGAAATAATCTAATTACTAGTAATTAATAATATTTTAATGACATATAATATAATTTTAGTACAATAAGTATAAGGATTTTAAAAATAAATAAACATTAAAATTTGATTGTTTAAATAGGATGAGATATATAAAAATATTTTCCACACACGAGGTCCAAAATTGTGAAAAAAGAAGAAGAAGAAGTTAAAAACACATCTCACGAGTGTTTTAGACTTATAGTGACGTCATAAAATTTTGAATTAAAATATTTAAAATCAGTTTAATATTGTTATTTGAATTACTATTACAAAAAAATATAATGTTGAAAATGTTAATTAAAAAAAATTAAAAGTTATTTTCAAAATAAATTTTATATATTTTAATTATAAAAAATTTAAAATAGTCAAATAATATTTCTGAATCAATTTTTTCCAATAATATTCAAAATTGTACTCTTGAGAAAAATAATTTCAATCTTAATACTAAATATACTTTAATTATTCAATAGTATCAACTTACAACATGTAATATTTCTTTTGTTTAATAAAATTAATCCTTTATAGCAAAAACATAAAAGTCCAGATAATAATATTTGAAAATTTATTTTCATCATTTTTAAGTAATTTGTGGCTGTAAAAATGAAACTTATAAGAAATTAATAACTTTCGAAAAAAATTGAATTTGGTAGAAATTGACAGGTATTTAAATTAGAGAGTTGGGACTTCTGTATATGGGTCTAATTAAACATTATACAGCTTCTCTAAATGTGGTTAATAGGTTAAATATATTATTGGTGATCCAATAAATCTTAACAAATTGAATTTATTTTGCCTACCTTGACATAATTTAGCGGTGAATACATTATACATATATGATTTGAATAATAAATTTAAATTCGATTTCACCTCTTAAATGCTAAAAAAAAAATCGAATTTACTTTTAGTCCATTTATAAGGAAATAAATGCATTTACTTTTATAAGTTTAGTGCATTTCTGAACAATAAATCAAATTCAAGAAAAAAAAATTAAAAAGTTTGAGTCCACATTTCCCAATAATTCTAAAAAAATCAGATTTTTGCAAAATTAATGTCAAATTGAAAAAAAAAAAAAAAAAAAAAAACCCTAAAAACTTAAGCCTAAATACCTAATTATAATGCCAAATAAACATTAAGACTACAACTTGTTTGATGTTGTAATTGAAATTATATGTTTGAAAAAAAAATATTATTTAAAATGTTATTAAAAATTTGAAAGTGTTTAATTTTTAAAAGATTTAATAGTTATAAGATGTGAAATTCATATTAAAAATAAAAATTTATAATTTTTAAATAATATTTTCAATATATTGTTTTTCTCAACAACATGGGCGATTTCAGAATAAAAAATTTCCATTAAATTAATGTAGTGCCCTACAAAATTTTCATTAAATTATGTGTGTATTTTGTGTTTGTTCCTACTAAATAATTTAAGTTTACCGCCATCAAAAAATTAAAATATTTAGAGCTTATATATTGCTCCCACTAATAAAAATTAATGGATTGTCCTTGCTTAGCAGTAATACTAAACATATTCTAATAGTAGTATTAATGATATATACTTACATTGTACAAACGGAATGGTTCTTTCTTCCCTTCCCTTTTATTGTGATGAAGATTGAATAATATAAGTGAAGAATTTGTTTGTCCAAATGAATGAAGAATAGAAGGCTTAATAATATGCAGGAAAAAGAAAATAATAATAATAACGAATTAGTCGATGCAAATTAAAATAGTACATCTTACGCTTACAATTAAGTGATTATTATATAAATTTATGAAAGATACATCTCACCTAATTGTGAGAAATGACCTATCTTCATAGGAAATGGCCTGTAATTAACTCGACCTTCGATGAAGTAATGCTACCAGCCTACCACCCTATCCACTATTCGGGACCATCCTTTTCCTACTGACTATCTTTTTTCTTTAGACTTTAGGCATAAATAGTCAAGAGGGACCAGTGGAGTTAACATTTTTTTTTTTTTTTTTGAAACCCAATAAAGCATATATATTAATAACTCAAAGAATCATTACAAATCAAGATTTGAATGCAGCTGGGAGACTCTTTCCAATCCATAAATTCAGTAAATAAGTTAGACATTTTGGCTAAAGAATGGACTACTGAATTAGCATTACGTTTGGCAAATACAACAGAAAGTTCATTCACATCCGATATCAAAAACACACAATCACTAACCAATGAGCTAAACTCATCTATACCAGACTTAAACTTTTGCACTGCTTGAACCACAATTAGAGAATCCAGTTCAAAAATAACATTTTGCCACTCTTGAACCTTGTGTTAGTGGCTGTGGGTCCCTCCAACATGGTGGGCTCCACAAACCTAATAAAACAAATTAAAAAATAAAAAAGAAAAAATTGTTTTGAAGAAGAAAGAAAAAAAAAAACCGTGCTGAAACAAATTGTCAAGAAGTAGTTTTTTTGTTGCCAAATTTTTGACTATTGATTGGAATTGGCTTGCTCCTGTAGATATGCATGAGTTTGCCTATTATAGGCAAACTCATGCAACAAATGAATATATAACACAGAAGGAAAAAAATCACAAAATATATAGAGAGAGTTTTGTGTAAGTGAGAGGGTTTTGATAATTTTTGTCCGTCCAAAAATTATTTTACATTTCTTTAATCTTTGTTCACTGTGAGAAATGGTGTACTGGGTTATTGGGTGTTGTGTGAGAGAAGGTTTACAATTTTGTCCGTCCAAAAATTATATCGTGTAACTATAAGTGTTATAGTGAATTATCACTTGTGGATCGTGGATGTAGGTTTATTGAGAAACCGAACCACCTAAAATTCTTATTGTCTTTGCTGTGAGTAATTTATTAATTTCTGCTTCCGCTGTGCGTGTGAAATATCCCATAAAATTTTTCAACAAGTGGTATCAGAGTTTCTGGTTCTTATTTGGGGGTGGAGAGAAATTTTATTGGGATTGAAGTGGGACTGCTGTCCGGGACAGTATCATATTTTGATAAAAGAAATATACTGCGAGGAAGAGAAAAATATGATAAATTTTTTGGTGCAATCCGTTTCGAGAACGGGTGTAAAATCAAAAAAATTAAGTGAATAGTACAACGCAAAACAATTTGTTTTTACATGTTACTGTTACTGTAACAGTAAGCAATAATAACTACAGTAACAAGGAACTGTAGCAGAATACGGTACTGTTCAGAGGTACAGTAGCAGGGTACAGTTACTGTAGCAGAGTACGGTTACTGTTCACACGGTACTATTCATACGGTACTGTAGCATAAGTAATATTCACAGAGATCTGGAAAAAAAAAAAAAAAAAGGAGGAGTTTTTTAAATAAAATGGATTGTGCATTTAAATATTCAACCCCTTTGTTTGATGGAAAGGGTAATTTTACTCTATGGCAGAGTACTATTCAGGACCTTTTGGTGCAACAAGGTCTTGATTCGGCTTTGGATGAAGTAAAGCTAACGAGTATAACTGAGAGCGAATGGAAGATTATCCAGAGGAAGGCAGTGAGCACCATCCGGTTAGCACTTGCCCCACAAGCAAAATTTGAAGTGATTAAGGAGACATCACCAAAGAAGTTGTGGGACAAATTGGAGGAGATCTATGCGTCAAAGTCGCTGACTAACCGGTTGTTCATGAAAATGGAGATGTATTCGCTCAAGATGGAGGAAGGAGGAAACCTCCATGACCACA